>VZSE01002737.1:277848-449917 GCA_013398275.1 Promerops cafer
CCGCGCTCCCGGCAGCTGCCGCCGGCCCCTCGCCGCCTCGCCCGCCCGCGTCCCCCCGCCCGGCGGCCGCGATGTCCGACAAGGAGTTCATGTGGGCCCTCAAAAACGGAGACTTGGATGAGGTGAAGGACTACGTGGCCAAGGTAGGACGAGGCGGCGGCGCGGGCGGAGGAGGGAGGGAGGGAGGAATGGATGTGCGCGCAGCCCCCGGGATGGGGCCGGGGCGGCGGGAGCCGCGGCCTGGGCGGGCATGGGTGAGCTCCGCGCGGAGCTCAGGGCCCCCTCCCCCTCCTCGGGGCCTCTCGGTTCCTCGGCTTCCTCCTTCTCTCCTGCCCCCGGCCGCCCCTGGCGCATGCCGGTGGAGTTATTCCGTGTCACTGCGTGAGACTTAATGGATTGACAGCCAGGATCCCGGTCCTGCCTCGCTGATCTTGTGTGGATTTGTGGCCTCGGTTTGGTTATCCTTCCACTCTGTGCCTCAGGGCTCATCCTTAATAGGGTGATGCTAAGCTACCGGGTGTGCTGAGGCTTAATTCATTAACCTTCTGGGAAGTGTGTTGATACCTCGTTAGGGCGAGTGCTGCAGGAACAGCAGACACCTGATGTGATGGCTGAACAGTCCTCAGGTGCATGGCAGGATTTGAAAGCTGCGTTCTGTCCTCATTTGCCTTTTGTTGTCACTAAGGTTTGTGGGAAAAGTACGTAAGGGCAACGTTTTGCTTTAGTGAATCCTTGCTGTTCAGGAATATTGTCTGGGAACTGTTACATCAGAGCAGAGGTGTACATCTGATTTACCTGTAATTATTTAGATCTCTGAACAAGTTAATGATTGTCTTTGGGAACTTGACACATGCTGACACAACTTGCTGTGATGATTTAAGTTCTTTCTACTCCGGTTGTCAGTTTTTAAACTTGTAGAGCTCCTGGAAAAAAGAAAAGTGTGCAAGTACTTCCAGCTGCTTTAGTACAAAGTCCAGCAGCTTAGCCTGAATAGTCTTCTCTGACAGTTCCAGCTAAGCTTCTGGACTTTGCATCAAAGTGGCTGTGCACTCACATGCACTGCCTATAAAGTTCTAGAGGAAATAACTGGGAATAATGTAATTATCCCACTTCAGTTGTTTGCTAAAGGTTGTGTACCTGTGTCTGTGTAATAAAGTTGGGTAATACATTGGTATGTCTAATATCTTCTCAGATTTGGGGACTTGCAGAGTCCTCCTGCAGCATATTTTCCTACAGCTTTTAAATGATTTCCATGACTAGAAAATTCACTGCATGGTAGTAATTATTGGATCTTGGTGTATCTTTTGCTGAGGCGAAAGCTTTAAAGCTTTGGCAGTAACTGTCTTGGTTCAGTTTATATCTACAAGTTCACTGCAGTACTAATTAGAAAGCCTTTTTTTTTGTGTTCCCACTCTTCTGAGTGGCACTGCAACTTGTGTAGCAAATGGATTTATGTGGTCACTCTTCATCTGCTTCAGTGCCGAGTCAAATACTTGGTTCCATCTGCTACTGAAAGAGGCTTGAGCCAGCCTGGATGCCGCTGTAGTAAAGAGGCTGAAGGCTATCATCTAACTGCACTAATGAGGCAGAGATCCTTAAAAGAGAGATACTCACTGGAGTTAAATGATTAGTGTAAAAGGAGCCTGTAATCCTTGAGCACCCTTACATTGTAGGACTGCTTCTAATGTGGAAGTTGAATAAACTCCGGGCGTTTTCTGTTGGTTTGTGATCTAATCTTATTCGTACTTTTCACCCACTTGCAAGTATATGTTGTCTCTTCAGTTGTTAAACAATCTTCAAGAAGTCGAATGTCAGTCGTTTTTGTTTCCTTGGGGCTAGTAAATGCTTAGGCTGGTTTCCTGTGGAAACAAAGCTTATATAAGCAAATTTTGACTGATCCTCATCCTTCCTAGTGGTTTGTAAATTTTTTTTGTTGAATTTTTTGTAAGTTTTACAGAGGTGCAGCTAGGTGAGTTTTGAGAAGATAAATGAAATAGAGGGGGTGCCTTCAGGGAAGAAAAGAGTACAAGAATGAGTTTACGTTTTACTGTACAACAGGAAAGAGTTCTCAGGAAAATATCTATTCTGTTCTGTGCTGTATGTTCTTTCTGACTTTCTTCCTTATCAGTTATATGGCTTCTGCTCCCTGCTGCTTTCCTGCTCTAAGTATGATTTAATGTTCAGGAATTTTACTTATATAAACTTTGCAGTGGCAGAAGTTTCCTCTCCCTGTAATGGGGGAGGCAGTCATGTGTCTTAGAGTCTTCATGTTCATAAAATTCTTCCTTGTCTGTGTTCCTGAAACTTTTGTTTCCCAGCTTTTTGTTTGTTTTGTTTCTTGTTCTAATCTTGTTTCCTCATTATTTGTTTGGAAACAATACAGCCTTTAACTATAATCTTGTAGTTTTGCCACCAATTACCACATGAAGGGTTTGACCTCTGATTTTCTTTCATATCTGAACAGCAGTGCTTGAAATGCTAACTAGATGACCCTGGGTGCTTTAAAAGTAACAATATAAATGAATGTTATCAGTGGGACTGTAGGAGTTGAACTCTCTTAATCAGACAGGACTTTTCTTCACTTGTGTGTAATAAGCTGTGGAGGTTCTGTCTTTGGAGTCATCAGTATCTCTTTTTTTTGTTTTAATGTGAGGTTTGGCTAATAAGTACCAAGAAGACTGTGAATGTTTCTGCCACTTCAGTAGTTCCTGGACAAAGAAAGGATACAGAAACAAAACCAAGGGTCTCCATTTGCATTACATGTTTTTCTACATAGGGATCTTGCATTCTCCTGAAGTCACTTTCTTTAGGAAAAAAACTTTTCCCAGAAAGAGTAGTTCTGAGGGGTGCCAGTGAAACAGTGCCAAACGATACTGCTTTGTTGCTTAGCAAAAGAGATCTCAGTGTTGCCAGTTTGCATTTGAAAGATACTGGTGGCTTCTATTTTATGAAAATATGAAAGATTCTTTTTATAGTTTGAATGGTCTTGGTAGGCTTCTTTCTGTTTTTGCAAGAGACATTGTATTAGAGTGGACATTTCTCAACTTGCAGCAGTGTCAACTTTTTCTTTATGGTAAATGTAAATTTCTCCTGGAATACTGTATCTAGTGTGTTATGCCAGCAGTTAAGTACAGTGTGAGCTATTTTTATGATGACTAGTTTAAAAAGTAGTTTTTACTGTTTGGTTTCTTTGTCTTCCTTTTTAATGCAGCCAGCATATGTTGGCTTCAGAGATGCCTACAGGAATCTAAGGGATTGAAGGAATTCTGCACTCTTCCCACATACATCCACTCAAATTTTTAAAATTACTCAAGAAAGCAGAAACTGCCATGGGAACAACTGAATCAAAAGTGCAGTTTAATGGGTGTGGAGGACCCACGCAGCTGAAAGATATTTACCTCCCTCAAGGCAGGGAGTGAGTTAAAAAGTACTAGTTAGAAGAAGAGCAAGTTCTGTTAAGCCTACAGAATTCCTTAACATGAATGGTGTTTGCTCTTTTTCCTTTTCTTTAGCCTACCTCCCCAGTGGAATTTGATAAACTGTGCAGTTGCTTATCTATCATGCAGTCTCTATCTGCATGTGCACATAGCAATTCCAATCAGCAGTAGATTTCTGAGGCGAAGTACAATTTCTTTTATTCACTAGGCATAACGTTTTTGGCAAGATAAACTTAGATTTGTAGGAGAGGCTTCACAATAAATGTTTGTTCCGATGTAATTTCATCTCCTGTAGCTTAACTGAGAATTCCCCACTTCCATGAGCTGCTGCAATCCCTTACATCGTTTCCCAAACCTACTGCTGCTTACAGTTGAGTTTGGTAAATCAACTAACCTAATACCATAAGAAGATAGGCACCCAAACTGGAAGCACCAGGTTTTTACTGCTCAGAGAACTGGGAGGTTGAAGTTATGGTAGGCTGTGAAATGGATGCTTGTAGAAAGTGACTTAGTTGATGTTTCTGGTGTGAATTTTTTTTTTTTTAAATAACAAAACAAACAAAACCAGATTCCTGGAGGACCTCCAGTAACTCATCTAGACAACAGCGGTCACCTGTGTGTTCTTCACAAAACTGTGATGCTGCAATCTTACAGTTCTTTGGGATATAGTGAAGTTGTGAATACATGTCTTGAGAAATGCATAAAACTTGACTGACTATAGAGGCTAAAATTAAAAAAAAAAATTTAGATGTACCTTTTTGAAATAGAAGCAGCAGCAGGGGTGTAGTTAAGTATTGTGAAAAAGAGAAGAGATTTAAATGTATCTGCAAGGAGAAAGATTAGCATGGAGTAATAAATAGCTTTTAATTCTTGGTTAATTCTTATCCTCTGCTCTTTAGTGTCCATTCCAATGGCTTCTACACCTTCAGTTACAAACTAAATGAAAATGAGTACTTAAATGGTTGCTATGTATGAGTGGATTACTTGATTAACAGATAAAGCATATAATGCATACATTGAAATTCCCCTAGCCTCATCATGCAGAATGCTGAAGTGCACATTATTATTATGGCTACATTGATACCTGAATTGCCTCTGGTCAGGTAGCAGGTTTCCTGCTCTTGAGTGACAGCCTGGAAGCCTGTCTGGGTTGCAGTGCAGGGTAGCTATACCTCACTAGTTTGTCCCGGAGCATATCAGAGCTAGCCCTGACCTGGGAGCTGCTGGACTGAGCTTATTCCCTCTGGGGCCTCTTGGATATCTCTGTATTGTAACTCCCCAGTGTTATGCCAGCACTTTTACTATGTGAGTTTGTCTTTCTCTGCATATTCTAGGAGTTCTGTTATTTTCCACTTGATTACTGTTGAGTCTGCTGAAGTGTGATTGCTAAAGATAATTTTGTTTTACTGCGTAGTTCTAATTAAACTTGGTGTTCAATTTACATTTTGCAAATTTGAACATGATGACCTAAATCCTTCTTTTCTGGAAGAAGAGAATTGTTTGCTACTGTAACCTGCTGTTAGCAGGTTCTGTATTCATGGTGGAGTTACTCTTAACCAAAATCCCAGGAATGTACTAGAAAAACTTCCAGAAAAACACAAGGCGACTGCCACTTCTTAGTAGTGTGTGCAATAAAATGAATGAGGTTGTTGAAAAGCACCTCTTCAGGATGGCTAATACATTTCCCCAGTCTGAGCCAAGAGAGTCTGAGGACATGTGGCAAAGAATTATTCACAGATATTAATAGTTTGTGCATCAGTTCTTCAGTAGTTTATAGGAGCAGCATGGAGTAACAAACTTGCCTGCAAACCTGGCATTGCATTGGAATGTGTGACTCACTGACTGAATGAACATCCCAGGATTCTCAAATCTCTCCTTTTTTTGTGAAGGTGCAGATAGAACAGATTCTTCAGCCATTTCAATCTGAAATGTAAACAGAGCTCATTCCAGCTGTGATCATTTGAATGATCATGAATCTGGAACTGCTAAATGTAATACTTTCTTTGAGATGTTGATTTCAGGCTGTGGTGATTTTGTTCATTGAGTTTGCTTCTGTGCTCTGAAAGTCTTGGTGGCTTTAACATATTGCCTAAGTGATTCACAGTTGACCTTTCTATGCTTAAAAAACCCAAGTTAAATAATTCCTTACTTGATTCTGTCTGGGCTGTTCTTACTGTGCTGACTTGTCCTGTGCCTAATGGGTGTTTGCTGCAAAAAGTAGGGAAAGTTATTAAGACCAGATTATAATAAAACATTGAATTAATTTTTTTTTTACTCATGTGCTAATGTATTCCATTCCCTAAATTGAAAGCAAATTTTGTCTCTGAAATATATCCTGTTTTGTCCAAGTTTGTGGTATACAGCATATGCATTCCTAAGTATGGCAGTCAAAGTTGGGAATAGGTTATGAATAACAAGCAGAGAATTCAGTGGTGTGAGGATAATACTTAATTCTGCTACTACTCTTCTTTCTGCCCTCTTGTATTCTAACCACAGTTTTCCTTCTTGTATCAGTTTTATCTTTAATAAATCCTTGTTTTTCAAGTCTGGCTCAGTTAGTTAATTTTGACTTCAACAGAAGGCTTACAGGAGGTGAGCTAAGCTTTCTAAAACTCCAGGAGAACAGTTCTGCAGTGGTATGGATCTGTATCCATTTGGAATAATATGTGCAAAGTTGTGTTAGATGTGAAGACCGTGCAGTGAATGTTGACTTGGGTACCATGGCACTGGTGACTCATGCAGGCCACGTAAGTCAAAAATACTGAATGAGTGGATCTTGCAGCAGTGTCAAAATGCATAAATAAGCATTCCTTTGGGTAGTTCTCAATAGACCAAACAAATTCTATGTGCTTTTTCTGAAGGACCATAGACTTAGCTGGTAATATATCAGGACTTGAAGGTCAAATATTCTACTTAAGTTCAAGGAGAACATTGTGGACTCAGGGTTCTCATGTCCAAGAATTTTTATATCTGATCAAAGGTCAGAAGAGAAAATTTAGGAAAGATATAGAAAACCAGGGTATGTATACAATTGTATTGCTGAAGTCATGGGGATAGAGTTTTATGTGAAGCATCAGTTGAGTTTAGCATGTTTTTTATGGCTTTATGTTTATGCTTGTTTAAACTTCTGAATATGTGTCCACACAAAAGTGTGAGCAAAGTTATTTCTTTCTACCTAATTTTCCCAGTTCTCAAGTTGAAGGTTTGTGTTAAATTCTTCCTAATTTTTCATCCCCTCCATAGCAAAATGAATGTTGAATTTCCCAGTACAATTATGTGTAAAGAAGCAGTTGTCATTTCCATAGACCTACTGCTAGGACAGAAGCATGAGCTGGAATTAATAAGTGCCAATAACTGACCAGTTGGTTATACAACAGTTGTTTTTCTTACAAGTTGCAGTTTCAGCAGTTTTTAGCAATTAGATGTTTTTCTGCTTTAGCTCATTATGAGGAGGGGTAGGTACAAATCAGCACAGCTCATATTAAAGCAAGTTTAAAATTCTTATTGGATGCTGGGTATGAGATTAACTTCTTTTTATAGTATAGTGGTGTTAAAGCCCATGTTGATTGTGACCAGTGATGGCAAATTCTACAATCACAGGCCACAGATGGGGAGGGAAACAATACTTTCATTTAAATGGTTAAGGAACTGCTATCTGTAGTGTTGCTATTTTGACTTGGAATGCAATCAATACTAATAAGTCCTTGTGAACAAGCTGCAGTTCTTGTCTTAATTCTCTGTTTGATTGGAACGTACTTGTGTGTGTTTTGTGAGGGGTTTTTTGTTGGGGTTTTTTGTTTGGATTTTTTATTTTCTCTTTCTAGTAAAGACTAGGGTAGCAAATAATTTGTTTTCCCAAAAGCAACTGAAATCCTGATGAGGGAGAGTAGGAAGGGAAAGAAAAATATGGTCTTGAAAACTCATAATGCACATGAATATGGCTTTGAAGTAGCTTGGGGGACTTGGGATTTGGTGCTTTTAGCACTTTGCCCATTTTTACGGTGTTTATTAGTATTATGCAGTGTAATTCTGTAGCTCAGTTCAGATACGTTGTCTGCCAAGGGCATTGCATTTCTTCAGAGAAAGAATTTTTGTGTCTTTCTTGCTGCACCGAGAATTAGAATATGGTCTGCAGTTTCGTCTTTGCTTACAGACATTGCTGCCTTCCTCAGTGGTTACAGGCCAGAAGGGAAATGGTGAAATCCTTTTACTTAGCCTTCAGCTGTGCTTTGGAAATCAAAGAGAGTAATTGCATGCTGTGGCTAATGAGCTGAGCAGACCAAAACATCACTAGATAGGCACTCTGGAGACTGCCCGTCACATTCTCAGCCAAAGTTCAGAGAATGCTCTGAGTCAGTTTATACAACAAAATTGTGTGCTCCAAGTTTCTGATGAGCCAAGATGAAGTCTTGATAATTATTGTTGAATGACTGATACTTTTGTTTCCCGAACTCTGGTCATTTATGAACTTGCTTTTTAACACACTTGTGACCTATAAATTAGTGATTAGCTTCAAGCAGGAAAGATGAGCTGTTAGGCCATTTGAGACAATAGATAAAGCTGTCCATAGAACAGTTACCATCAGCATCTCTCATTTAAACTGATTTGTTAATGACACTATGAAAGCAAATACCATAGGCAATAAATGTTTAAAAAGTATTTTTCTGTTTGTTCAAAAATACTTCCAGCGCTTGATTCAGGTAATGCAATTGAAAGTAGAAGATTTCAAGTCTTGACCTCAGGAAAGAGGTCAGGAGAATTCTGTGAGGTGAGATCTGCATTTCTGTGTATGCCCTATATTAAGAAAAACCAAACAAACCCACAAAAAAACCCCACAGAATCCTTTGTACTCAAGTGAGGCATTTGTGAGAATCTTTATTTCTTGGACTGCTGACTTCTTAATAACTTCAGTAATGTTGTTAACTGTTTCTTGGCTGAAGTCATGGATGTTCAGCATAGTTTAAAAAACTTGAATTTGGCTTGTGATAAAAACAGTAATTGTCTGTTATTTAAATTTATCTTGGGCATAATGACAGTAAATATAATTACTTTCAAAATAGGGTCCTCTAATTACAGTATAACATGAAACAGTCTTTAGTTCCATTTCTGTGACAAGTTAGTAGACTGCATTTACGAAAGCATTTTCAACAGTAATTCCTGGAGAAAATAGCTTAACTTTTGTAGGTGGATTATTTCAAACTTAAAAGTTCAATACGAATATTCATAAGTTTTAATGGAAATATTACAGTGAAGGTGAATATTCCAAGTGTGTGTAATTGATTTAGGAAGCCATTTTCTAGTTTCTAATGCATATGTTTTTAAGTAAATACTGCTTAGAAAGCAGCATTTATTTTATGGATGTAAAAATAGCTTTTCTGATTGAGTTTTTGCTTCTGTGTTTTGTTTTTGCATGATTCCAATCACCAGCTGCTTCATCATGTCAACAGAACTCTGCGATAAGGCACAAAATTTCTAGAGCTCATTAATGCTGCTTTTGACATTTCATGTCTTTTTATGCATTGCTGAATGAAGAAAATGTAAATTCAACGTGCACAGGAAAATAATGCCTGTTAATCTTATAGGAGAACCTATTTAGAAGCTAGGCTTCATTGCTTTGGATTTGATAGAACACTTGATTTTGCCTTGGACATATCTTTTGTTCCATTTCTGGAGAAGTAATTCCTGCTTATGGTGCTAAGCCCAAATTAAAGCACTTAAATTCTTGGTTTATTTATGCTTTTTTAACCATAGCAATAATCTTTGGGAGATACACTCATTGTCCTGTTTATTTTATCATATCTTCCTGATACAGTACAACCTGAGCTTTGAGAATTCACATTTATTATTGTTGCAGGGCTTTTTTAATTATTGTGTGTTTAGATCATGCAGAGAATTCAAAATATCAAGCTGGCATCTATTGAAACTGAAACCCAGTAGCTGGCGCCCCGTGTGTTTGCCTCGAAGGCAAACATCCACTTCCTGTTCATTCCTTGGACAATGTGTACTGAGCAGTTTAATACAGAACTTGATGTGGGGTTCTTTCAGAAACTGAAAGTGTTTTAATTGGCACTTAACAACTCAATGCGGTATGTGTGGTAATGGCTGGAATCCTTTGCTCAGCTGCTTAACTTTTGGAGCAATTTCTGACATGTTAAGCTTGAGAAAAAAAAATTCCTTTTTGCAGGAACAGGTATTGTTTTGTAGATTTTTCGGTTTTCATCGTGTCGTCTGTTGTCAGTTTGCTGATGGTCTAGTACTGAATTACTGAGACAGAATTACTGCTCTGATTCCTGGTTTATGTATGGTTGATGGCTCTTGTTCAGCAATCATCTGGTACCCATGTGAGCTGAAATATCTTCTGCTTAGTGTGCCCTTAAAACAGGTATCATGCAAATCACATCACCAAAATGCACTGGTAGAACATGGAGTCTGGCCAATCACTTCTGTAATAAAAAATCAACCCTTTTAGGCCAGCTCAGTGTTGCCTGTGAAAATGGACACTCTGTTCAATAGATGCAGTGCTTAACACATCTTTTTAGAGTGAACATTAGGTTTATATCAACTGAAGGTATAAAGTCATTGGATTGACCTGCAATTCTTTAGAATTAATAGTTAGAGGCTTTTATTGATGTTTGTGCCCCCCTACCAGGGCTGACAGGTGAGTCCTGATGCTGTAACTAAAGCATTTTAACTTCAATTCCGAATTGTAACAGTCTTTCTTAGCAGAGACAGTTTGGAAAGTGTCTGATCCAGTTTGTGATCCAAAATATTTCGTGCACTAACATTCATCAGTTAAAGAGGTAATCTGAACAGAGAGTAAAGACACCTTTGTCTGCAACAAGAGCTAGTTGCTGCCATTACTCTGTCAGAGCTAGTTGCTGCCATTACTCTGAGCTGTTGCCTACCTAAGAAACAAATTTAGGAATGGAAATTTTGGACCAAACTTATAAATGGAAATACGTAGGAGCTGAGAGGAGCTGTACAACTGGGCCCTTCATTCCTGTTTCATCCTTTGCTAGTGCAAGTAGTGAAGTGGTTACATTATTTCTCACTCAAGTCTTGCACAGATTAAGCATTTTGGGGAGGGGAGAACTGTTTTCATTAACACATGTGTTTCATGCTTCACATCTTTGAAGCTGGGATTGTAGCATGAGCTTCTAGAAGCTGTAGCTAGGAAACAGTTGGTTCATTGCTGTTCTGCAGAACAACTCATGTATCAGGTTTGTTTGTCTCCCAAAATGCTGATACAACTGAAGCACAGATGGCTCAGTAGTTCAGTTTATTTAGCAGTTGTTTCTGGAATTGTATCCGTTTGACTGAGACAAAGGACTTCAGATTGCATTTGATTATGGTGGATAAGCTAGATACTTGTTTACCACCAACAAAACCTGAAAAAGTATGCTTGTTAAGCACCTTTTTGTTGGCTTAAGCCAGAATAAGTGTAGCAATGCTTTAAAAGCTTTTCAGAATGCTTTAGATACAATATCAAGACAGGCAAATTCATAATCAGATTCATAATTCATTTTCTTAACTTTCATAGACCAAGTATTGGTGTTATTATTGGCAATTAAGGCTTCTCCTAAAGTAGAAAATTGCAAAGTAGATGCCCATTTTTTACATGGACATCTACATCCGTCTGCTCTGGTTGTAGAACTTGCTGCAAAGTGCCAGCTAGAGAGACACACACTATCCTCAGAACAGAAACCCCTTTTTGATAAACTGATGAGGGTCTTTTAGGGGAAATGTTGTGCTGAAATTCTTTGAGTAGCCTTTTTTTCATGTTTTTAAAGACAGAAGCTCAGTTGGATATTGAGGCTAAACTAATAGCAAATATTAGAAGTGAATCCAGAAAAATAATGAAAATTTGATACTCATGTCTGCAGCCTCTTCCACAGGGACTTAACTTTCTGTATTCAAGTTCCCTTCTCAACATCTGTTAACTTGGATGTGGTTTTTGATCACTATCTCTGCAGGATTTCTTGTGGATGTTTTTGCTATTTCTGTTTGTTTCAGTAAGATGCGATAAGGGGGAGGTGTAAAATCAGCTTGTCCCATATATTTCCCAAAGCATACAGGGTAGAAAGAAGACATCTGGGAGAAAATTCCTTTTTGCTTCAAGTTATAAAATCTAGAGGACAGGGAATAAAACACCCAAAGGAGTTGAAAAAAATGTTATTAAATATCTCTGAGGATAAACACAGAAATAATTGGTAGGAAGGCTTAGCTAATGCAGTCACTCTCATCTGTTAAACAAAAACCAACAAACTTCTAGGTTTTGTGAAGTTCTCCAAGTGGAAAGCAGTTATCCCACACAATAAATCTAGGTCATTTGCTGCAGTTCAGTTGGCTGCAGACAGCTGTAGTCCACTCAGGCTGCAGCTGGAAAACTGGCATGGTCGGAGTATGCTGAACCACTGAGCAGCAATAGCAGTTGTCCCTGTGCAGGCTGAATGAGGCCAGGCTGCACTGATTGTTTTGGGTGGACTGAAAGTAGGTAATTTTTGAAAATATAGGGGATTCACGTGAAAATTTGGATCTGGCACAAAATTATTGCAGTTGCCATTGGAAGCTGCCTGCTTACAGTTAGAGTCAATTTCCTTGGCTCTGGTAGGATCTTATTGCAAGTTTTTAACTAAAGAAATCAGCTTCAAAATCATAAACAATTCACAGCTTACAACATTAACCTTTTTACTTCCCTTTCTGCTCTTTGGCTTAACCCAGACTTTGAATTATTAGTTATTTCACCAGGTTCCACTCTTGCCCTTGGTTGGATTATTAGTGGCTGTTAGTGAAATATGGTCATTTTTCTTGTGAATCAGAAGATAGAGACAAGAAAACTTGAGACTCAATAAACTTGCTGAGCTAAAATGATAAAATACTGTTGCTTCTTCTTCGGCCTCCTGCATTGTTTCAGAAGTTTTTTCAATAAAGGGGTTGAGTGGAAATGTGAAATTTGTCTTTTCCATTTGCTCTGCCCAGTTCTTAGGTCTGCAATCCCTGAGGCATCATATGTCAAGATTTTTTTTCCATTTATAGGAAAAAAAAATGTACAGAAGTTTAAATAATATGTTGCACTGACTTGTTTTGAGCTGGTCATTTGAATTGTTCTTGCTCTTAGTTAAAACAGATGGGAATGTGAAAACAGCACATTGGGCTAGTGTTATGATGAAATACACAAAAGCTTACATAAATTATTTCCTTGTCTAAAGTACTGGACTGGTGGTTCAGTTGTCTTCAGATTTCTATTAAGGCAGATGATGTGAGGGTCTGTCTGCTGTATCAATGTAAATCTGTGTCAGTTCCTGTCATAGATGAAAATATTTAACTTCTCTACGCAGCAAAAACTGCTTCAGGCTGGTGCTCATTTCAGTTACTCTAACGAAGTATTTAAAGGAAATTTTAAAATCAGATTGGAAGACGAAATGAATTTATTTTCTCTGTTAGTCAAAGGTGTTTAGAGTCATGTTAATTTTACACTTGAAAACAATAAATAATTTTTTTAGAAACACCATACAATGGATTCAGTAATTCATACCTAATGTCTTTTCCTATTGGTAATCTCCAAGGACCTGTGAAAGTGCTAGCATGGATTTTGGTTGGCTAAATCAGTTTGTCTTGGCAAGAATGAAAACTGCTTCATCAAAGTCAATACTGCTTTTTAGACTCCAAGACTGTTCTGTGGGGTGGGGGCAAAAGTTGAACTAGAGCACTGCTCAAAAGACTGGATGGAATGTTGTGGGATCACTGAAGTGAAGGCCTAAAGGGCAGACCAGGTGACTATTTTTGTGTAGCAAGCTGCGTTGTTAAGACCTGGTATTCTGCTATGCTGTCAGATTTCTTCAACATATTTTATAAAAATACGTCTCTTGGGTTTGTAGGTGTCTTTCATTCCAGTTTGCAGTTAAGGTTGGCAGTGTGTGAATCAGTGCTTTGGGTGAGAACAAGGTTTACAGAATGGGATCCATACAGAACCACTCCAGAGGCAGACAAAGGAGCAGGAAAGCACTCTTGTTCAGGTCAGATGGGAAATCTAGTACTTCTGCACATAAGCCCAAGGATTGTTTCAATAGTGATAAAATTCCAGTAGTAAGAAAACTGGGATAGTAGCAGTTGAGTTTTCATTGGTGAAACTCAGCCTACTCTGTTGGCTTTTTGTGTTTGAACTCATAATCAATTTTGGTTCTTCTCAAGTTTTCAAAGTTAATTGAAAAACAGAATATTTGAGGTTCCAGTTCTGCACTTGAACAACTGATTTGTGGAAGAAGAATTCAGAGGAGGAAAGCTGTATAAAGTTCTGTTTCTCTGATGAAAGATCAGATTGCCCTTTTTTGTATTATTTTATCGAATCATAGAGTAGTTTGAGTTGGAAAGAACTTAAAACATCATCTAGCTCCAGCCTCCCTGCCATGGACACAGACACCTTCCACTAGACCAGGGTTGCTCAGAGCTCCATCCTCCCTGTTCCTGAAAATTTCCCAGGATGGGGCATCCACAGCCCCTCTGGGCAACCTGTTCCAGTGCCTCACCACTCTCTCAGTAAAGAATTTCTTCCTAATATCTCATCTAAATGTTTCCCAGAGCTGAACGCAGCACTCCAGGTGAGTGAAGAGGGGTAGAATTGACCTGCTGGCCCCATGGCTTTGGGTCCAGTCCATGGTACATTTGGCTCTCAGGGCTGCAGGTGCCCTTTGCTGAGACAAAGTTTCTCATCCACCAGCACCTCCAAGTCCTTCTCTGCAGGGCAGCTCTGGATCCATTCTCTGCCCAGACTACCTGTGCTTAGCTGTACTTGTGCTGTTTGAATACAAACAAGATGTTACTGCAGCCTTTCTAAAGTGAAGAAGCTCAAGATCCGTCAGGGGCCTTTCTGTAGAACTTGGAACTCTCTTACCAGAGAGCAGGAGAAATGCTGAGTGTTTTTCAATACTGCCGCTTGCACCCTGGCTCACCTACTTTGAGGAATTTGTAACAAATACTCAGAGTTGCTGAGGAGGGGAAAGCAATAGGGTGCACTGGAAGGAATCTGGAAACTTCGTACAAATATGTGGAGATGGAGGAGGTTTGACAGCTCAAGTTCAATTGAAGTTAGTTAGGAATCTGGAAGGCATAGGAAGATCCATACCAACTGCTTTATGGAGCAAAGGACCTATTGAAAAAATTATAAAAGCTTTTTTACCTCTGTTTTTACTGGTAGGTGAAGGATGTACAAGTTGATGCTGTTACAATTGTGGTAGCTTGGGGTTTTTTTGGTTGTTTTGTTAGATTTTGTGTTTTTTCCTTTGAGGAAGATAAAGGGAACATTTTATAAATATCTTTCTGTACAAAGGGCAGGATATAGTGAAGTTTGCTTAGTTGTGCACAGTGAAAGTGTAAGAGACAACAGTTCCAGTTGAAATGCAAGAAATTCTGATTAAGTGTAAGAGAAAAATACTTCCCTATGAGGATGATCAAACCCTGGGAAGGGCTTATGCCTGGAGAACTTTTGTAATCCTCAGTCCTTGGAGGTCTGTGGAACTCAGTGGAGCAGCCTGAGCTGATTGGACCTACTTTGAGCAAATGTTAGACTGCTCCAAAGTTCCCTTTCAGCCTTAAATAGTCTGTAATGGCATGAGTCACTGGACTGACAAGCTTGTAGAATTAAACTCTCCTTATATTTTTAGATTATTAGTCAGATTTCAGGACGTGTGGTATTTAAGTTTTCCCTCATTACCACCAGTGTTTATGACCCGAGGATTAGCTATATTAAAAACACCGTCTTGTTTTTACTGTTTGAGTAAGGACTGAAGTTTGTGCTTGGCTTACAATATTTTTAAGCTCACAGTTATTTTAGAAATTGTAGAATGATTGACCTTGTGTGTAGAAAATGAGTGGTTTTTCCAGTTGTTTCTACTGTACTGTTTTTAGGGATTCTCAGTCAAGGTGTTTACATCTTCAGTGCTGGAGAGGTAACTTTTGGTTAGATGAGCCCCGGAGCTGACATGTGGCAGCATTTAACACTTGAAAACTCTATGAACATACAGCTGAAACAAAGTTTAGCAGTGAAGTACTTTGGCTTAAGTACTTAAAATACAACCATTCTGAGACTTTAAGTAGAATGGCAAAAATAACTTGATGAATTTTCGTCTTTAGAGTACTTACCTGGTGTTTGTGGATTTTTGAGGGGTGAGGGAGTGGGCTTGTGGCTTTTTTTAAAGTCTTTCCAGTGATGAATGAATCTGGAGAAAGCTATAGTGGAGAATGATTGAAGGGGTGTGAGTGGACTCAAACTGAGAAAATGAAATAGAGTGTTTGGGGAATATTAGGATATAATCAGTTCATCCATGCCCCCCACATATCCACTGTGGAAGTGCAAGATTGTTTTCTAAACTGTCTGAGGATATGGCTAATAATTTTTTCTACAGGTGTGATTTATCCAAGCTTGCTCTTCCTTCAGAAGACTTAGGAATATATTGTTCTTCAGTGATTTCAAAGCTCAGTTTATATATGTTCCACTTCAAAACATAGAACTTAACATTTCAGGCACTCAGGTTGATTTAAAAACAAAAACTTTGTTACATTGGAAGGAAAGATTTCATTCAATGGATAGCAATCTACTTTGTGTTATAGCAAAACATGTTGTGACATTGTATCCAACACCATTATTTACAGTTTACTTCTGCCATCTCACTTAATCTCTTTAAATTTTTAAAAACAAATAATACAACCAGCATAAACAAAGCCTGTGGGGAAAATAGTAAATATGAAGGTTTTGTAAGTAGTATTTTCAGTATGCAGCAAAATAGTCAAAATGTCTCATCCATAGGGACTTAAACTTTTCTTTATAAAAAGAGGAATTTTTACTGTTGCTCTTTCCCACTGAGACAGCAATGATTAAGTTGTTGCTATATTTAAAATGCCAAAGTTATCTAATACACTGTAAGGATGGCCATCCCTTGTATGCAAAGAGATGGCAGTAATGCAACACACTGCACAGTGAGGTATTTTCTTTCCTCGAATAATGAAGGCAGGAATTACACAGTAGCTCCTGCAAGAGGCTTCCCTGCACTCCAAGGACATCTGACTGCATGGAATCTGATTTCCTTCATTAAATCTGAAAGGAATGCATGAAAAGGGGAGATACAGTTATTTTTGCAGGATAAGTACAGATGGGGATATGGAGCTGTTTCTAAATCTGAAAGAGCATTTTAATGCCACAAGTATTACAGGCACTGCTCTACTAATACAGTTAACCTATGCAATAGGATTTAATGAGGCCACAATTGTCAGTTTCTATTCCTGTGGTAGAACTGCAGTGTAAATCCCAGCTACTAATTGCTGGTGTGTTCAGGTACCAAGACATGGAACAGATGAAGGAAATGATCAAATAAATTCTCACACTGATCAGTTCCCTCATTGGATTCATCATTCAGCAACTAATTCTGGTGCAGGGGTGGGAAGGGTCAGACTTTGGCTGGAAGTAGCAAAGCTGTTGCTGCCACACAGGAGAAAAGTTGGTGCTAAAGTGAAGGGTGAGCTGTGACATTTGTAGGCTGGCATTGATGTTCTAGAACAACATTTCTGACAAACCACAGTGCTCACATGAGCGCCTGGCTCAGGTTTGGTTTCAGTTCCTGTGCCACTGCAAAATAAGCCTGTGCTTGAAGCACCTGGAGTGTCCTGTAGGGGTGCTAGAATGGCACTAGATGAGGTTAAACTTGAGTTTAGCTCATTTGGCTTCAAGTGTTGATGCTTCTGAAACTGGCAGGAGCTGGGAAAAGAGGGAGTTATTAGATAAAGGGCGACCAAGGTGGGCATGGAATACAGCCTTGTGTAAGAAAGGCTACAGAAAGTCAGGGGCTACTGAAGGATGGAGTCAGTTTGGTGTGGTTAAATAATCTCCCTGGAAAATAATGAGGTTTAGAACTTGTACTTTATGACTAAACTTGTTCATCCAACATTTTCATGGAGCTGATGTCATAACATGCATTAGGGACAAAGTCAGCAAACTCTGGTTCATTCTTTTACCAAGGGCTGCAAAAAATTTGGCACAACTTATTCAGGGCAGCTGTTAAGGTGCAGATCCTTCCAGATTACTCTGGGACATCCATCAGGTGTACAGGAGGGCAGCTTGGCTATCAGGATCTCCTCTCTAAGCTCAGGGAGAAAGAGGGGGAGCATAAAAATTGGAATTGAGGGTGGGTACCCAAGAAGAACATAGGTGTGCAGGGATGGAACTAAAAAAGCCAAAGCCTTGACTAGAAGTCAAGGACTTCTTGAAAAGGACATGAGATAATGAGGGATTTTGTGTAGGTATATTGGCAAGAGAAGGTAAAGCAAGGAAAATGTGTGAAAGAGAGGGTAATGAAAGAATTAAGTTCAAGAGTAACTACTTTTGACAGTATTCACTTAAGAAATTAGTTAGAACAGATCTTTTTATGGATTAAATTGCTCCATTACAGAAAGTGGGTGACAGTTGCATTCACAGGATGCTATAATGAATCCTACTCTTAGTTACTTGAAAAGCAAAGTTCTTAAAAGTATTTGGAAGTGGGCTTCCAGTTTTTATTTTCCTATCCTTCAGTGAGAAGCTGATAGCCACGTTTCAACTGACATTGATACTTAAAGACCTTATAATTGAATGTTCTTCTGTTAGCCATTTGATGTAACTTTTTGAAGTAGGGTATAAAAGTCTTCTTTTATGTGGTCGTGTTTAGGAATTGGAGAGTCACAGAGGCTTTTCTTTACCCATAACCAGATTTTAATAGAGGGGATTAAAGCAGATACCTGGGAACTGCTGTTTCTGATGTTTCATGGGTTGAACGGCTTTTTAATGTTATTGCATAGCTGGTGCCCTGGGTCTTTGATCTGAAAAGAAAAATGTTACTAATGTGGTTTATGCCAGACTTAGCCTTAAATGGCTGGTGGAGTAAACTTAATGTATTCTGGAAGGTCATTAAAGAGGTGATCATGTCTTTTCTTTTGCATGGGCAAATTACTTTCTGAAGCTGTGCACAAATATTTACACCATTGTTAGTGAATTTGTGGGTCTACTCTAAAAAGTGAAATTAAATAATCTTCTTTGAGGAGAAGCATGACCTTTGACTGAAGCTACATTTTATTTTGAGGGTGATAGGATTCCTTGATCCTGGCTTGATTGTATCTCCTCCAAATACCCAGGTTAACCTCCTTGCTGCTCTGTTAGACTCTAGAAGATGGCAGAAGTCCCATAAAAGTTCCTTGAAGGATCGTTCTATCACTTTTAGTTCAGTGCACAGAAGAGTTTGCTCCTGTGGGTGTAAAGGAAAAATTACACTCTGTTTCATCAGTTCATGTGGATTCTGACCATGTGCCTCTGCAGAGGATGGTGATTTTTAATGTAAACCTTCAGCAGCATAGTTTCAGCCCACCAATAGATGGGTTACTTGCTGTCTCAGAGTTCTGTATTGAGAATCATCACCTCATAATATTGGTGATAACCAAGCTCATAACATTCATTATGGCATGTTTAGCTAGTATTATTCAAAACCACAGTACATTTGGAGAATTTTGTACAGAGATAAGACTTTTCTTTGAATCTTTACTTGTGTGCTGTTTCCTGCACCGACCTATGACAGGGCCTGAGAGACCACTTTGTCTGATTGTGTTGGCATAATTAGCCACACCTTCACCAGAGCTGTCCCATTTATGAGGCAGGGGCTCAAGTCTTTATCTTATGCTTAAAGGTTTAGTTCCAACCTCCCTGCATGGGCAGAGGCACCTTCCACTAGACCACTCAAAGCCCCATCCAGCCTGGCCCTGAGCAGGGGGATTGGGACTCGATATTTAAGGCAACTTCAGAATGTACTCCTGTACTGTGTAATGTGCACATTATAAAATATACCCCAAAAATGGAAATTAAAGATGAAATAAATGCTATTTTTACGTATTATTAATAGTGCAATATATATATTTTATTTTCACACCCCAGTGGATTGTCTTGTACATGTCTCTAGGTTTTCACACCTCACTTTGGAAACCACTGCTTGTCCTACAGAGAGATGCCCTAGGCAATATAAATAGAAGATCTAAAGCCAGAGAGAAATTATCTGTGAAGAGTCCTGCAAGTTTTTTAGTGTATATGTGTTAGTGACTGCATTTGAAACAAGTGGTTTTGCCAGAGTTTGATCTGTGTATATTAAATACATTGGTTTATCTTCCCTTCCTACTTCTATATTTCTTGGACTGGGAGTAGGAAAGGCCAGGTAAAGCTTTATGACATTCAGTGGTCTGTTTTACAGTGGCTTTTCACACCTATGAAACAACTGGATATTTGATTTGGCTTATTGCAGAATATAGGAGTACTTGTTTGGTTTTTCTTAATTTTTGTAACTTACATGATGTCTTTGTTCTGTTAATTTAGACTAAAATGTTCTGATGTTTAACTTTGAATGTTAATAATACGTGTTCTCAGTTCCAATATTCAATACAACGTAATCTGTGTTTGGGACATCTTTCTTTGCAGACCTTTTGCTAGGTACTCCCTTATAAACATGTTTTCATCATCTTTACGATGATCTTAAAAAACAGGGAGTTTGGGTGGGGTTTCTTTTTCCCCTCTGAACGTTTCTTAAAAAACAAGGAGTTTGGGTGGGTTTTTTTTTTCTCTCTGAAAGTTCATTGTCCAGCGGGAATTTACTCCACAGCCAGCTTAGGAGAGAACAGAGGACCTTTGTTTTATTCTTTAAAAACAAAGAAAAATTACTATAGTGTAAGCCAGTGAGCCAAGTAATTATAAGCTTAAGGAAGTGAGAGCTTTGCTGGACTGTCCTTATCTCGAGAAATGATGACTCTGACTTTCCTTTGGACTGTGAACTTTGTGGCTTGACTGTGTGCTGTCCCACAGCTTGCCTGCAATTCTCCCATGCTCCTTCACTTACCATGTCTTGGCATGTGTCAGACTTTACAAGGGTTTTTGGAGACTGTTTTGGGCTGGTTATTATGTGGCTTTCATGTGGCTGTCTTCTCAGACTCGTGCACCCAATCCCTAGTGTATCAGCAAACATGATGGGTTATGTAAATGCCAGTTGATACAAAATTGATGGGAAGAGTCCATGTGCAAATAGAAGTATGGGTAGAGTTTAATGTTCAACATAAGTATATGCTGCTTCTTTATATGCTTTCCCAGACTATTTATGTGCTATTAGCATACTTTCATCTGTGTGGTTTTTTTTAATTGGAACTTAATTGTCAATGAAATTCAGCAACTGAGAAGCTACATCACAATACTGTCTGCTACAAGGGTATATGATGAATAATTGAATATCCTGTTGAGAAGAGATGAGAATAACGAGGTCATCTTGTTATTTGACTACTAATGTAAAACTGATTATATAGAACATCAAAAGCAGAATAAGATTTCCTTCTGGTGATCTTCTCTTCCATTCTTAGAAGGGAAGTTATGTCTGAAAGATGTATGTCAATCCCTCTATTCTGTGCATTTTCTAAAACTGTGGGACAGGAGTGAGGAAACTGTAAGGGCTCTATAGAGAAGTATGAATTGGTGCTGCAGCCGAAATTCTTCTGATTGTTTTTCTGTGGAGATACACAGAAAAACTTGAGGCTTGAGGTATGATGCTAAATTTAGCCACTTCCTAAAATACTAAGATTCCTTGCACATAAGAACAAGAAGCCACTTACCACACAGCTTGTCTCTAGTTGGTTTCCAGTTTCTTGTCACTAATGAAGGGCAGTAAATCAGTTTATCCTTAGTTGCACAACCCAAGGTGAGGAAACAAAGCTGATTAGGTACTCAGTAAATTAAATTTTGTTTACGCCTTAAGAGATGTCTCAATCCACTCATATGAGAGGCATTAGAGTACAACTTCCTGTGGCCTGATTTGGTTGACTCTTCAGACTCGTTTATATCATGTAGAATTGGCAAGTGCTATTTATAAAACAGGGTGGACAGTTTCATAATTGGGTTTTAAATTATGGATGGCCTGGACTCACTTGCTGGTAGTTATGATGCTGACTTACTTTTATGCAGCTGGTTTGTCATTATACAAAACTTGAGTATTCATAGAAGCAGATAAAGGAACTTAGCCAGATAACTATGATCCTAGTTGTGGGGCAAGAGAAGCAAAGTGAGACAAGGGGAGCATTTTGTACAAGCTCTAATGATTTTTTTTTTAATTGGTTTGGTTTGGGTTGTTTTTAAATCATGAGTTACCTAGTGCACTTGGTACTTGATACACCTGAGATGCAGTATGGAACGAGGGATCAAGGTTGTCTTACAGTCAAAAGTGCACATTTGAGGGAATAGAAACTGAGCAACTTAATTTTCGTTTATCTTGGGCAGTGACTGAAATATTTGGGTGGAACATTCTTCAACATGTTTGAAGGTGTTGGATTTCTTTCAAGCTCTTCCTCGTGTTCCTTCCTCCTTCCTAAAATTTTGCTGATTAGATTATGTTTATATTGAAGGGTGAAGATGTCAACCGGACACTTGAAGGTGGGAGGAAGCCTCTTCACTATGCAGCAGACTGTGGCCAGCTTGAGATTCTGGAATTTCTGCTCTTGAAAGGAGCTGACATTAATGTATGTATTAATGTATTTGCAAACAGGTCTTAAAGCCTTCCCACAGACCCCAAAGGGATTGGTGTAAGTGCCTAAATGGTTGCTGAAAGATATAAATCAAACTAAACAATTCAATGCATTTAAAAATATTTGAGAGGTGGGATTCTAGAGGTTAGAGGCTTACAATTATGTTTATTAAATGTTTTAATTCTCTTTGGACACACTGGAAAAAGTTTTTTGTATATAAAAAGTTTGCTGTAAAAAGTTAAAATTTAATTTGACCGCAATTAGAAAAATTATTCCAGTAATGACGTAGAATAAGGTTTGCAGTGCATATTTGCATTTGTTGGAAGGGGTTTCAGAAGACATCCTCAGCCAGGGCAGGATCAGCTGTTTAAATGGTTGTTTTTCTTTTTTGGAGACATTCTTTCTTGTTTAAGACATTTTGCTGTAGCTTGACATTCATGGCTTCTTGTTTTGAAAAGACTTGACTGAGCTATATCAGTAGTTAAGTTCCTGAATACTTTAACCATACACGCCAAATGTAGTGCCTTAGAGTGCTTGTCCAAATGTTTAACATGTGAGACATCTTAGCTTTGGTTCATGAAAAAAATGCTTGGATTTTGCTCTTGGATGTCTGGAATTATTATCTCTTCCTTGGGAATTTTCCTACGTGGGGAAGAGTTAAAAATGACATTTCAGTTGCTCCATTTCTTATTTTTTCCAGGACTGTAGTTTAGAGAAAAGACAGCCAAAAGAATGTTTCAGCCAAAATTTTTTTCTGAAGTGATGCTGGCTGTGAAATAGGAGAATTAGGAGTAGCATTTTTAAATAGGGCAGAATTTGTCAGCTGAAACTACACAATTGCCAACATTGGCCTAAAATTATGGACAAGCTTTGGGATACCTTGAAGTCTTGTGGAAGAAATATCTTGCTATTACCTCTTTTTTAAATGATAACGTTTCTTTTTTAAAAAAGAGGGATAAAAAATCCAGTGGAATGCATTTCTGGCTAATATTCTTAAATTTTTACTTCCTCTACCATTGATTAAAGAAAACTTAAAAGTTCTGTGAAATCTTATAATGCTGTGTGAAATTGTCCTTCAAGTAATTGTATCTCAATTTGCAGGCTCCAGACAAACACAATATCACACCACTCCTATCAGCAGTCTATGAGGGCCACGTTTCCTGTGTGAAATTGCTTCTTTCAAAGGTGAGATGCAGATATTTTGAACAAGTTATCCATTTTTTTGTCAATAATATTATGATGCTCCAAATGATATGTTCAGAACATCAAACAAATGCCATTTGTGTTGCTAAAACAGAGGGTACTCTGATCATGGTGAAAGATAACTGAAGGACAAAGTTGCAGGACTTCTGTGGTGTAGCAAAAGTCACAGTGACTATAAGAGTATTGTGGGCTCCAGCTAGAGAGCAGAACTGCAAATCAGTAAGGGAAAAAAAAAATGCCTTCCTTCAGTGGATTTGGCTTTGGCAGCTGTTTAAGTGTTTCATGTGATGCAATCTCTGATGTGAAGTTGCTCAGAGGTGTGGTTTCCCTCAGCTTTTGCCAGATGACTGAGAACCCATCTGGGTTGGCAGAGGGAGGGGAAATAAAAGTAGGAAGCCAAGCTTTCTCTGTCCTACAGCTTGTAAATTTTGTCCTGGGGAGAATAAGCTTAATCTGTCTCTGTTTGCACTTTGACTTGTATTGCAAAGGTGATCAATTTTACAAAGCTAGTAGTTAATTCACACAATCTTTTGTCTCCATTCATATGCTCTCATTTGGCCAAAGGAATTCTTGCCATGTAATGCTTTCATATGCCACTTCCAGGGTAAAGTTTTCCTTAACTGCCTTAATGCTGCATGAATTCACTTAATTTCTTGTCTAATATTACTTATGCTTTTTTGTAAACAAACAAAGTGACTTATTTCAGGATTCAAATGATGTATCCAACTTGCTTAAATTTATTGTGAGGATTGATCCTTCATTTAGGATCATCAAAAAATAAGGTATCTTTTATCCCATGTTGATTTATTTCTATTTCTGGTTTGGAGGGTTTTCCATCCTAGATAAGTTGCTCAAATAACAAATTACTTTCAGATTTCTTCATGCAGAGGTAGATGTTGATTGCTTCCATTTACACGGGCTAGCTGATGAAATATTTATAAACTGGCTTATCAGCTCTGTCTGTTTGAGGCAGGCTTATATGTAGAGGTTGTTCAGTTTCTTAACACAGTTATTTTATGACCCTTGTTTAAACATTAGTTTAAACATATCACGCCTTGTTTGTACCATAGTCATATGTTCTTTGGTAGCAGATACCTGGGAATCAGGAGTCAACCCTGACTGAAAGATCTAAAAATTCCTGACTGTTTAATGTTCTTCCCAGTTACTAAGCCAATATTCTCCATTGCTTTCTGTGGATGGGCTGTGGGGAAGTTTGTAAACCTTTGACGTGAGACCCTCGAGCTATTGAGAGGGAGGAGAAGGAGTATTTCAAGAAATGTTTCACACATTGGTCCATGTTTTATTTAATAATCGGGTGTTTGATTTGTAATGTAAAAAGTTGTGGTGTTTTAGTGTCAGAGAAACCAATATGTTAAAATAGACAATTAACAGTTTTGAAAGCTTCAAATAGAGGATGAGGGTTTTTGCATAGGATGCAACAAACTTCATCCATTTGTTCAACTTCCAAAATAGTTCTGCTTTTGTGTTACAAGAAATATCCCGTGAAGTTGGGCAGTTTAGCACCTTTTTTCTTCTCTGACAGTGGCAAAAGGAAGAGTATGACCACATCTGCTCACTCATTCTCCATATTCATGGTTGCTGTACTGAGGATTTCAGAGGTGCACACATCTGTCACCTGTTCAGAAGCATTGGCAGATCTGTTGTCCATGAATTCATCCATGTACTTTTTGAGCAGAAGACATCTGCCTCTGTTGTGTCATCTGGCAACTCCTTTTAGCAGTTTGCTGCTTGCTGTGTAAACCAGTCTTCTCCCAGCTTCATTAAGTGCCCCCAGTTCTGGTTTCACAGTTGGTGGGAGCTCAGCTCCCATCATGGGTTCTGTGTTTGTTACTTTGGGTTTTTTCCAGATCTGCAGCTGGAGCCAAGTAGCTCCTGTGTGGCTCTCAGAGCCTGTTTAACATTTGTGCTTTGCCCGGTGAGTTAAATGGGCAAACATTCTTGTTTGTTATTGCCCTGCCAAGGAGAGAGGGTTTATATTTATTTGTGTATGTGTATTTTCAGAGTAGAACATAACACAAATATTTGTAACATCTTACCTTGGGGAAGTAGAAAATACTATGGAATCATTGTACTTATATGAGTTTTTAATTGAAGTTGCTTCCAGGCAGTGTTGTACTTCTGCAAATTAAAGTCCTCTTGACCTGACCTTTATTATTTCCTTCTCTTTTTATTGAATGTAGGCAGGAATCTTTGTCTAGCTAATGGGCCATTTTCTAAATTTATTAGTACTGAGTTTAATAAACGGTGTCCTCATTAGGTAGTCATGACCCTCTTATCCTACATTCAGTAAAGCTGTTTTAGAAACCCAGGCCTTGCATGTCAATTGTTCTGAAGTATTTTTCTGAAGGGGGGAGCAGTCCTGTGTTAAGATTAAAACCTCTCTTTATACTTCAAAGTTACTTCAGTTAACTGTTATCTTTGGTACCCTAAATGCTGGTACATCGGTGGAGAGTTTTATGAATTAAAGTTCTTTAAATTCTGTCAGGTCAGTTACTGCATAGTTCCATTTTTCTTCAAATCAAGATTTGCTGAGCTTAACATCAAGGAACAGCTTTGAAGCCTTCTTGACTTCCACGTAGATTCTAATCTGAGTGTTATCTAAGCAGTAGGAATGATCAACACCTGCAAAAGAATCTATTTGTACTCTTATTTGCCTTTCTTTTCTCTGGACAACTGAGATTCTAAGTGTTGAATACCTTGTACTGAGAATCTCTAGGGGCCACAAGGAAGATGAAAAGCTCCAAGAGCATCAGTTTGGCCAGTGGACCACAAGACTGGCAGTGCTGCCTTAAAACCACTGCAAAACCATCTTTTTCAAATGACAAGTTGAGTACATGCAAGTAAAGAGTGTACAAGTGTCAGAGAAGTATCCTGCACTGTGAAAAGTAGTACTGGTAGCACATCACAGTGGTATCAGATCCAGTCTATTAGACTGCTAGAAAAGTTTAGAGAAGTGAGAGTTGTCTTGGGAACAGACATGGTATTATGTGTGTAAGTTGAGTGGGGCTTTTTGTGTTCAATCAGTGAAGAAGCTATGGAAATTCTAGGTCCATTATGTTCTTAAACTATCCAGTGTCCTTAATAGTAACTAACAGCCTTCCTTGTAATTGAGAAGGGATTTGTACTTACTCTATGGAGAGCTTATGCATAAACTCGACAACCCTCTGCTGTACACACTTTTGACAAAATGTGTTTGTACCCAAAGTGTTCTTCCCTGTCATTTGATAGTGCAAATACACATATTTTCAAGCGAGATTTGCATATCATCTAGCAGAGTTTTTCTGAAATCAGTCCTATGATCTCTAATAACTTTTGTCTACTTATTTAGCTACCCTATTTACAGTTTAGTCTGTTTTCCCTTTCATGAATATGATTACACAGTGCTCAAAGCAAACATGACTAGTTAATCACTCTGTTTCCCTTCTTTTGTTCTCCTACCACAAATCTGGCACCGTGTTTGTGCTTACTTGCAGCAGTTTATTCTCATTCTTTGATTTATCCAGTTGGTGCATTATCCTCCAATTTATCCAGTTGATGCATTATCCTTCATTTTCCTGTTGCCTCCCTGTTCTGTTTTGTTGCCTTTTAGGTGTACACATAACTCTTTCAAAGCAAACCTGAGCAGTTTTGGACTTGGAACAATTCTGTGGTGTTGTTTTTCTGATGTATCAATAGGGACTTTTTTCAGAATGGAAGAGAAGCACAATCCTTGATGAGTGTGGCCGTTTTATGATACAGAACGAATATAGTATGATTTGTTAGTAAATCAGCTCTTCCAGGTATTACCTGTCTAATTTAGCACATGAGAGCTTCTTGCACCATAGATTTTGTAGATGTGTGTAACACTGAATTTTTGCTTTTGTAAGAGTAGTAGTTGCTGGAAACAAAAAATCCATCCGTTTCTAAGATTAACCAATAATTTTTTGGACTTGCAATTTGCTGTGTAACAAAAAATTACGTGTCTTTTTTCCTTATTTTTAAATGACAAAGTTGAAAACTTAGATTAGCTGCATGCTGGAAAGTTCTGTACATAGATCTTATCTGGTTGGTTTCTGAATGAAAACAAGGCACTGCAGTAAAAAGCTGTATGTAATCAATATAATTATGCAAGGTATGTAACTTTTGACACACTTTGTCCTGATGCAGCCTGTCTTTATGAATTGACAGTCCCTCTCATTGTCTTTCCAGGGTGCTGATAAGACTGTGAAAGGCCCAGATGGACTAACTGCCTTTGAAGCCACTGACAACCAGGCAATCAAGACTCTTCTTCAGTGACGGATGGACTGATATCTTAAATGTGTCTCCTGTGGCCTCACACTGCTGCCTGTCTGTCACTCTTTGCATCTTCCAGCTTCTTCAGCTAAATACTTTGGGGGGAGGGAAATTCTTTATGAGTCAGACTAGTTAGGGGCTTGTATCGAAGATAATCTGGTTGGAGAGGGTTGAAAACTATTATGAGCAGTGTCCCTCTAGGACTTCTTTCCAGTGCAGAATCTCTTCCCATTTCTAGTGAAAATGGAAGAAGGAAGACAGACCATGCTGAATTTTGGCTTGTAAGCCTCCTAGATTAGTACTAAGATTTTTTAGATGGATGGAAGTACTTCCTTTAGATGGAAGTACTGTGCTATGTACCTGAAACTAATTGTGAAGGAGACAGTAGTCCCATGCTCTTAGTGTCTGCTATAATCTGAAGTGTAGTAATGTAGGTGGCTGGGTTGCTCTTCTCTCTCAGTGGGTAGCTTTATTCTTCTTCTGCCTAAAGCTTCTGTTGCAGTTTTGAGGACTTTTGATACTAGTTATTGGAGCTGTTCTTTATATTGACTAATTGGATGTCACACTAATGTTTTCTGACTCTTGAGCCAACCAAGAAAGACTGGTTGAGGCATGGTGGTGTTACACTCCATACTATCTGCCAAGGTACTTTTGGATGCTTGAATTGGAAGTCTTTCTATCCCATATTTGTTCTAGTCCAGGACAGACATTTTAAATAACTGCTTTTGAGAGAGAGGTCAAAATTTCACTGTAGTTTTTTTCCAAAAGGAATGTAAGATGAAATTTCTTTACTCACCACATTAGCATAAAATTCCTAGAAACGTGTGAAAGCTCCAGGCTGTTTGGTACACAAGGATAATCAAGGCAAATGTTGAAAATGAACAGTAGTTATTTAGACATTCACATCAGGTGAATATTGTTGCTAAACTTTTCTAGTGAACATGCAGCCTTTCTAAGTTCAGATGTAGAAGCAGGAAGATGTACAAGCAGAAGTCTTAACTTGCTCTAGCTACTACAGTTTTTTTTTTTAATTGTGCATATCTTCAAATCAGTATTCCATTGTCGAATGGATTAACTTCTTAAATTCCATTAAGGCATGAGGCTTGTTCTGGAAGTTCCCAGTGTGACCATACCACATTAACCATTGACTTTTAGATAAGATTTACTCTACCAGTAAGTATGACAGTCTTGATTATTCATGAGAAGGTATTTAATGATGTTGTAGGCACTCCGGTCACATCTTGTGGTCCTCAGGAATGTCTGAGCTTCTGGCTTTCATCCTGAAAATTTTCATTAGACTCCTGGTTCACCTAAAACTGAGTAACAGGTTCTATACCACAAACTATACATCTTCCTCTCTTGGAATACAGATTTCAAACTTTTGGTAACAAACACAATACAGAAAAACAAATGTATATAACGTCTCATGCTGAATTCTTAAACAAAAGTAGCTGATATTATTTTGATATCACTGTTGAAATTGAGAGGATATATAGAAGTAGACTGGTGACTACCACTTGTATTTAATGGAGACTTAGTTTTACTTGAATAATGTTGCATATTAGGATTGAATGACTCGGATATGAAAAGCATTGCATTTAGAGTGTAAAATGAGAGCAGGAACTGATTTACATCTGCACCTACCATAAGAAAAGCAATGGAGAAAACAATCACTCTGGCCATAAACTGTACAGTGCAATTACTCTATTTCTTGGAGATGGGTGGCAGGGAAGAACAGAAGGGTTGGAAATCAGTGATAAATCAATTGGTGAACTGCTGATAAAAGAACAAGAATATTTGGTGAACAGTACTTTTAATAACTATTTATAAGAGGACTCTTTAATCTTATCTCTGATCAGTGCTGGATTGTCATGTCATTGTAATAGTGTGAACACAGACTATAGGTTTAACTCTTTATTCAGCTATGAAAGTAACAATCTTTGGCATCAATTTGCCTCCATATTATGCTATTAAATACTTAGCTATTCAAATACTAGTTGAGAAAACTGCAATCTGTTTTTACGTGGAGAACTTGATTATTCAAGTTTCTTGTGTTGATTAGTGTCATGTTGTCTGGCCATAGTGGTTTTGTATTTTTGTTGGGTTTTTTCTTTCTTCTGTATTCTTTCCTGCCCTTCCCTTTAACTCTCATTTAAGTGAGCAAAGAAACATGATCTTTGTACTAACTCTTCTGGAGATTCACTGAGGCAATTTTGCCTCCCTTTTTCTACAATTATGGGGACACCTTATTTTTTCTTACTTCACCCTTGAGGGGAAAAAAGAAGCAAACAGACTTCAGTGAGTCAAGTGTTAATTTGGCTGTAATATATACCCAAGCTGCCTTTTGAGATAGTTAAAAAGATGGTATTTAATGTTTGGCTTATAAAGAAGAAATACTTTTCTGCTTTTTGCACTACATAACAGGTGTTTAATCATTTTGCCCAGGATTTAAAAGAAAAAAAGTAAAATTAAAAGCTTATACATTTGTAATTGTCTAGAAACTGGGCTTGTTCATTTGTTTCTTTCTTATTAGCTATTTTGTGGAAAAAATAATGGGTGGCTTCCTCTAACTTTGAGTAGGTCCTAACTAGATAAAAATACCAAACTGTAAATTATTTTTCACTCTATAAACAGAATTTAAATACTTTGTCAGACTGGAATTGCATATACTTGGAAATCCACTCTGTTCTTAAACCTTTTCCTTTGAAATTTGTGCTGAATAAGTTACAAACTTAAGTATATTTTGGATTTTGTACCCTCTGCTCCCTTTTTCTTACAGGGAGCAAATGAGAAAAGGAGTACAATAGTAAAATGGAACTGAATATAACATTGATTATTTGTAGAAGAGGCTGGTAAGAATAGAGTGTCCTAGGTCAAGCAATTGCAGTGTTGCATGCAAAATTTCAAAATGAACTTGTCTTAATTATATTTTGTAAATGGATAAACAATCATCTTTCTACGCAGTGACAGAAGAAAAACTAGTGCTCTGTGCATTTTGATATTTGACTTTCTCTTTTCACCATTGTTAACTGTTTTGACACAGTTGGGTTCATCATTATCATGGTTCATAGACATCAGAATGCTAAATGATACTGTATTTTTAAGTTTGTGTTGCAAGAATGAATGGAATAAACTTGAATTGTGCGATATGAGAATTTGGAGTTTCATTTCCCTTTCTGCTCCCATGTTTTATTAACCTTGGGCTACAACTTTTTATTTGCCTGGAAGGCATCTAAGTTCCAGCTCAGATGTACAGTGATTAAACTGTTCAGCTGCTTATAAGACTGAAACATGGAATAGATGCTGCTTTGAAAACTAAATATATAATGTTCTTTGTGGTGGTTTGGGGGGGTTTTAAAGTACATCCATTTAAAGGGGTTTTGATAATTTTTATGGTCTTGTAGTCTGCTTTTCCTGCTTAAATGGTAATGCATAAGGTTGAAGATCTTCTATTCATGTTAAATTCTTAGAGACAATCTGTAGAGAGAGGAATGCTCCTCCTATTACCTGTGAAGACTGAAGCAAATTGCTTTCTCCTTCATCAAAGAAATTGAAAACAGTTATTAACAGAAATCGCAGCTGAAGTATGAATAAAATTGTATAGAAATGTTTATTCATTATTCTTGTGACATTTTTACAGTGACTTTGGCAGAACTTCCTTTTATAACTTCGCTTGTCAGTAGAGATTTGAGTCTAATTGCCTGAAGTGTTTGATAGGATTTATTTTAAAATAGACACTTACAAAGAAAAGTACAGGAAGATGTGTCAAAGTAGAAGAACTATAAATATCAAAAAAATATTTCAAAATTAAATTTTCCTGGTTTTCTCTGCTAAACTTTGAAAAGTTTACAGAACTTCTGTTGCTGTGTGCACAACCTTTCAGTCAAATATTGGAGAGAACAAATCTGTGTTCACTATAAATGCCAAAGCAGTTCAAATGGTGTAATGGCCAGTGGCAACTGATATGTGTGGGCTTCAGTTCCTGTGTTCATATTACTGATTCTTCATTTTGTGGGGATTTTTGGTGTGGCTTTTGGGGTTTTTTTCAATGGACATTTTTTTTATAGGAGGAAATATTCTCGTTTCAAAATGCAGATTTGTTTCACTCACATTCCTCAGTGACTGGCAAACCAAATTCATCTATTCAGGTAAAGAGTCTCTAATATTTATCTATCTATGGCTGATCTTTTGAAAGAGAATGGTTTCCCAGCTCCCTTCCAAAATCATGTCGACCCAAGAAAAGAATTTTTTCAATTGCACCACTTGATTGTTTCTCTCAGTTTGGAGAAAACTATACTCTGAGCTCTCCTCCAAATAGTTTTGTTTGACTCATGATCTGACATCTGGGAACAGCTTTCAACTCTAAGCTATACCACAAACTTCCTAGATGAGTGTTTGAAAAGTGCTTGGTTTCATGCAGTGCCTTCAGAGTCTTCAAACCCATGCAACTTTTGTCTGCTTGGGAAGTGAATGAACATTTTTTTCCTAGGATCAGGGCTCCTCTCTCCCTACCTTAGCAGTCAAAGCAGTGTTTTCTAATTTTAAACTTGGGAGTGTTGCATTTAAATACCATTGCTTGCTATTGTGACCTACTGTTGTTTTGGAGAGCCTTCTTTTAAATAGAGATGCTGGGGTCTCTTGAGTCTTCACTCTTCAAGTGGTGTTTGGAGAGCACCTGAGTGCAGCTCTCCATTCTCCCACATCCTAAATGTCTCTGGGCTGGGTGCACTGCAGGCTGCCACAGAACACGGTATTCTTTCATGCTTTTTGGTCAGTTCTTGTTCACAACATCATTTTGCAACATTTCAAAACTAAGAACTGAGGCTTTTATGCACTGAGGTTCGTCTCGTGGCCGTTCAGGTTAAGAGGCAGGACAGTGTGCCAAAACCACAACAGACTGCATGTCTCAATCCATTTATCAAAATTCATTAAAGGAAAATTTATTTCAGTTGTCTCAAGCTGAACATAAATTTGAAGGGTCCAAAACTCAGTTTCAAAAACAGTTTCTTGGCCAATGAGCTCAGTTGTGGTGCTTATATTAAATAATTCACCTCTGAAACATTTCTTTCTATGTGTTTCTTATTATTTTTCCTCTAAATGAAAGTAATTCCTCGTTACATTGGGAAGAACATTGTTTGTTCAACTGAAGCTTTTGTCTCAAAGTAAAATAAGATGTAGTTTGGATGAATGTTTTTAGTCTTGTCTGAGAAGTATTTGGAGGTGAGAGGTCTTGAAAAGTATGCAACTCTTCATGGAAGTTAAATTAGGCTTCCTCTTTCCTTTTGAAATATGCTTTTAATTAAGATTTGTAGCCTTTTATTTGAGTAGCAGCATCTTGTGACCAGCCACCTTTTTTTTTCTTTTAGTATTCTATTTATTTATTCTTGTATTATTTTCAGTGGAAAACCAACAGATCCATTTGATTGACACAAAATATCTGGTTCGTTGGTTATTGCCAACTTCTCAGTGCAGCCACCAAACCAGATCTATGGCAAATAAATTTTGATTTTTCATCCCAGAAGTCTTTCCCAAAGTTTATTCTTGTTACTTACAAATATTTTGGTGGGCCTTGTCTTGCAACACTACTTCTGAAGGGTTTTTTTCATCGCTCTTTTGCATAAAGCAATTATTTTACGTTTTACAACAGAAATTTATCTTCTACAATATTTTGGCCAAAAAAAAATATTAGCCTGGATTTGTGTGTATCTGTTATATAGGAACATTTGTGCTGAAGGATACCTCACATCTATACTTTTGAGAAATTGCTATGAAAAGCTAGTGATGCACCTCTTACTGATACCCATGTGTAGATAAATCTGGAGTTTTTGAGATACTGGTGAGCTGCCACTAGAACTGGGATCAATACAACAGCAGCAGATTTTTTTTTTGTGACTCTGCACATGATGCCTTAAGTTTTAGCTTCCATATTTTCCAGATTCTGTACTGCATTAGTATATGACTCTGAACTTCATATACAGTGTTAGCTAGTTCTCTTCACAGTGTAGACAAAGCAATCCTTTTCCAGCCTGAGAACAGGACACCGTGGCAGCTTCGGGCCCAAAAAGTCTCAGCAACACTGAATTGAGGAGAGCAATCTGGGAGGATGGGACTTCATAACCTGAAGCTTTAACTGGACATTTAACTCCAATATTTAAATGGACCAAAACTTATAAAAGTGTCAAAACTCGTGACCAGGAGTCCATCTGGGGTGTAGCCACGGCCAGGCCCTTGTACTGCCCGAGGTGTATCCTTCGAAGGCCCTTTAATCAATACCTACTTGATTCCTTTAACTCTCCCTAGCCTCTGTTCCAGGTAGCCTCTCAAGGCATCACACAAACTTCTCTGTACTTGACTTATCAACTTCTTTCCTTCTCTTTTGTTCACTTGAAATGTTAAGGTGATGGGAGGATTATCTCTCAGGTCTTGATACGCCTTAGAGGGTTTTTTAGAAAAAATTGCAGTCACTGTCAGTAATGTTCTCAGAAGCACAGAAGAGCACATTTCGAGAGAGATGAGACAGATGGAGGAAGCACACACAAATTTCTAGTGTCAGAGGCTTCAGACATAAGAACAAGACCTAAAATTGTAAATTAATGGAATTGCTGAAGGTAGCTATACATTTAAATATTTACAGAGCCATATTAAACAGTAACTTGAAAGAAAATAGATCCAGCCTACAGCAATGAGGCTGCATAACCTGTGTGCTTAAGGAGGTGCTTCTGAGGCTGTGTTCTCACTGTAAAAAGCTGAATATATATTGGCCATTCTTTCTTTAGGCATTAAAAAAAAAAAAAAAACAAACAAACAACCTGGCAGTTTCTTAACAGTTGCTTTGGGGAAAAAAGAATTCCCTTGTTCCCAATTTACAAGTCTCAGAGTTTGAGATTGAAATTTTTTTTATTCGTAGAGGTGATGTTGAGAGAGATGTACAGAGTGAAGTGTGCTATAAATTACCACCCAAACCTCCTGAGTGGTTTCAAAAGATCACGTTCTGTCAAAAGCATTTGTTCTCCGTGTGCCAGAGCTGGCCTGTGACACCTGTTCCTATCCTCACCTGCCCCTCCTGAATGCACAGCTTCCAAAAGCTCTGCTTTACCTCCACCACAGTTTTCCCTTTTTAATGGGCGCCTTGAAAATAGGCAGAGAACTTTTAGTAGATGTTATTAGAAAAAACTGCATCTAAGGCTATCTGTCATCCATAACAGGAAAGGAAGAATTAAAACCACAGGAGGAAGGACAGAGGAGAAATTAAGTAAATGAAAGGTTTTCTCCATCTTACCTCCTTTCTACTACAGACATATTCTTTAAATCTTATAGTAGTTTGTACCTTTTTTTTTTTTAGAGGATCAGATGCTTTATTTCCTTACTGCTATTTTTTTTTTTTCCCCCCCACATTTGGGGTGCTTAGAGTAGTTGCAGATTTGGAATATCATGGTTTACTTTCTCCTTGTTTGCTTCTTTGAGGTGGCTGGGGGGGAGGCATTGGTTTTGTTTCGGTTTTTTTCCTGAAAGCTACTAGGAGATAAAGTGGTTGCAAAATACAGTAATGTCAGTGGTGTCTTGGAGATCCTTGTGTATGGAAGTAATGTGGATGTGACAGAAGTGGTTTAACTTGCCTGTTGCTGGAGTTCTTGAGGCCCTTTGGACTGCCTCTCTCCTAATTTCAGGTGAAAGGTGTCCCCCCACTTGGCAGGGGGTTGGCACTGGAAGATCTTTAAGGTCCCTTCCAGCCCAAGTTGTTCCATGGTAATGCGACAGGTTACTAGGAATTATGTGACTGTATTTTGTTTCAACCTTTGCAGCAAGATAATTTTCTGAAACCTGCAAGGTGCTGAATTTATCATAGTGAACTGCTGATGGTTAATACATCATACAGTGGCAGAAATAGGAGACATCACATGTTACTATCCTGCAGGTCTTTGTGCTGTAGTTGGCCTTGTGATTCCTCATGTTCATGCTAGTTGTGATACAGCGTAATTCAGAATACACCTGGGCAAGCATACACCTCCAAGATTAGGCATTTTTGATAGAAGGATGACTTGGAAACAGATGTTTTTGGTTAAAGATCAGGATTTAAAAGACCATCCGCAGTGTAGAAGGACAAACATAGGAGCCCAAGAGGAGCTAGAGTTGGGATTTGCAGGATTTTAAAATATTGCACCAATGAACAAGGCAGGCAAGTGAAGGATAAAAAATAAGATCCCATAGCGATTGAATAGTTTTTCACAGACCAGTTTCTATTTCAGGCTGATTTCTTCACAGTTTCTATTGGAGACTGAATGCTTTTCAGTAACAATTATAAGCCAAGTTTATGAAAATCTGAGCTGCAGACTAGGGGGTTAGAGAGCAGTAATGTTGAGGTAAGGCAGAGAAAGGTGTATTGCATTCAGGTTTTGTGTTTGACAAATCAGCCTGTTTCCCTGAGCACCTGGTAATTTAATGAATAAGATTTTTTTGTGCATCTGTGAGGTATAATCTAATTAATTAAAATCGTTGGCTTTTGTTATAAATATTTTGAGTTTGAGAGTTTGGTAATACTTGTGTGTGTTTGTGCTGAACATGTTTTTTATTGCCTTCCTGCTTCAAAATGATAGATGGAACATGTTTGTTGTCTGTGAATTGGGTTTTATTACTTTTAATTTTTTTTTTTTTTTTTTTTTTTTTTTTCAGAAGGTCTTAGGTGTGCCTTGCTTCTCAGCCATTTGGACTGGAAAATGCTGGTTTTATTGTACTGGAGTTTTGCTGTGAAGCAGAGGCCCATGTCAGTGCAGAGCTGCCTGCTGCACGCACAAGCCTTTTCAGTCTGGAGAGCGGCTGTGACACACTGTGGACCTCCAAATGCACTGGTGACTGGGAAAACCCATCAATAATTTCATGGCCATCTAGGCAGAAAGCTGTTACCTTTTAAAAAAAGGTTTCAACCAGATTGTTGTTCTTTTTATCTAGTGACAACATACCAAAGTGAGGAAACGCTGATTTGAAAGAGCTTACGTGAGTGTGACCTGTCTGGTGAAAACTTCTGCAGATAAAACAATCCTATCCTACTGGAACCTCTCCCCAGGAAATGTTCAAACCTTTGCCAGGTAGTAGGTACATGTGCTAGGATGCACCTATGGATGGGTCACATCTCGGTGATTTTCTGAGGATTGGGAATGTTTGTTCAAAGGTTCTGTGTCCCACTGATAAAAAGCCTATGGCCAAAACCCCCAGTGTAAAGGTTTGTCTCTCTTGCCAGCAGTCCCATTAAGAAATCATTGTGGATGCACACTGGGAGGGTAGCAAGTTTCTTTTTAAGCTTTATTTAGTGTTAAGTGCAGCAGTGATAAAGGCAAATAGCTAGTCGGTGGTTCAACTTTGTAAAGTATTTGACTAAGAGGAAATACAAAGCTTGTCTTGCAGAGGCTTTGGAATTATACTATATCTATTTTTTTGACCGGTTAATAGTAAGAAATGTCACTTTTTAATATGTTATCAGCAATTGAGATTATTTTTCAGGGTTTCTTGTGTCATAATGAGGAATTTAGTCAGGTTTTTCCCTTGTACATCTGCCTGTAATGGTAGATGAATTCATTATTCTGTGTCTTTTGGCTCTTTTAAAGCTGGGAGTTATGTTGCTATGTTCTTTGATTAAAATAGAATAATCCCTTGTCGCCTGAGGGAAACTTCTGTATGTGTAAACAGGCAGAGTAACACCTCGCACAGAAGTAGATTTTTTTCCTTTAATTACTGTTCTTTCACTTTAGGAAGAAAGAGAGAGGGTAATTCATCTTAGTCATGGACCATTGATCACCAGGTAATAAGAGGTAGGAATTTCCCTGATCCCTGGACTTTGATAAAATTTTGTGGGTAAAAATTGATACTTTATATCTTTGGCAGGGTTAGTATAAGAATAAGAACTGAGGAAGTTTTTTTAACAGCTGAATGCTACATAAAGGGATCACATCAGACATCATTGTTAACACAACTGGTACCTAACATATAAGAATTTCCTCTTGAGAATTGAAGAAGTTAGGGCTATTTAATCCAAACACTTTCTTTGTAATGAGGAATTAAATGGTTGTACTTGAGAGGCAGCTGGTAAGAAACATGAAAAGCTGGTATGAAAATAACCTTGGTATTCTGCCACTTCCTTTCCAAATGCAAAACAAATAACCTCCTACCCTCCCCTCTCAAAAGAAAAAAAAAACAACCTAACTACAGATAAAAGGGGAAAAAAAAAAGAAAAACAACCAACCAATGAACAAAATCAACAGAAAAAAATGACTTTGTGTTTCTGCCTGAGAAATTGCCACTTACTCAAGTTCTTATTGGTGTTTTGATACCTATGCCAGTACTGGTAGCATCTTATAACTGGTTTCCCCAAGGTTGTGTGACTACATCAGAGAAATATGATATACTTGGCCTCCAAGGTTTGTGTATTATCAATCTGCTCTATTTTCCACCAAGTAAGGAGGCAAATTTTTCTGTCTGGTGTTGTTTTCATTGATATGCAGGCCAAGTGTCTACAGGAGGCCACCTCTTCTCTTGATCTTTTCTACTTCTGTGAGATGTAGTGCATCCCTCACTTGAGAAATACTAGGGAAAAAGATTAGGGAGGGTGTTAAATAATTTCACTGTTCTAATCTGAGGCGTTCAGCCTTGCAAAGATAAAGCTGAACTTTGAGCGTTGTTCCTGCAAAAAGTTATTTTTGCAGCAAAGGAATTCAGACTCATACAAGAAGTATGTAGAGAGAGGAAGACAATTTTGTTGATTTCTGGTTCTCCAACATATAAATAAACTCAGGCCCCAGAAAATGTGTGCCTCCCTGAGTTTCACAGTTATTTAGCAAGTCTGTCCTTGAAAAGATTTGGTTTGACCTTGCCAGTTATGATTTCCCTCTGGAAAGATATGATCAAAAGGAGGAAATGCTCATGAGTTTAAGCACTGTTAACCTGTGCAGTGCAGTTGCCCAGGATGTTACTGCCAAGTTGAAGAACTCTGAATTTTTCCTGTTTGCATGTCAAGAAATAGTACTTGACTGGAACATAAAATGTGGTTAAACAGTGGAGCCAGTGGTGGGGAGGACTTTTTAATAAATGCAAAACAAGAAGCTGAAGTGTGCAGGGTCATATGAAATTCATGTGGCTGTGCTATCAAAGCAGCTGGGTCCAAACCATTGCTCTCCTTTTGATTATGGATTGATGAGTTTTGGAGGAAATTGTATTGTAAGGTGACGCTACAGAAAACATCCCTAGAGGTAATAAATAAAAGGGGCAAAGCAGGATATTTTTAGTGTTATCAAGGAAACCAAAAAATTATCAGGTAACATAATAAAGAGGAAAATAATGCAGAGTGTGCATTGAAAAACAATTTGGTAAAAAAATACAAATGGCAAAAATGATTCTTGAAGCAAAGCTGTCTGGCTGGCTGGCTGTTGACTGGGGCAAGAGAAAGAGTTTTAACTACAGGAAAGGAAAGCAGTGAGTGTCTGTTGCAATGCATTCACTAATAAATTTCAGGTTTACACAGTCAAATAGTTTCTGCTGCAGAGGGGTTTGACTCAGTGTAGTAAGACAAAAGTTGATAGAGCTCAGGGGAATTTTTGTGCTGCAATTTGGGAGAGAGCAAAAGAAATAAGTCCAAACTTGAGATATTAATTATAATATTTTCAAATTAATTAATTGTGCTTTTTCATTTAGCACTTTTTCTTTTATTGTAGTTACAGTTTTAAATACGTGGAAGCTGAATTAGTGAATGTTGAAGCTTTGAAGTTCTTTGGTTCAGTATTTCCTTTCTAAATGGTGCCATTATTTAATTTTGAACTGTAAAACCACCATATTCTGCTGAGTTGAAAGAGCATTGTGAAATATAGTATTGCAAAATGCACAGGAAAGCCGTTGTAATGTTTCTTCCTGAAACAGGCAAGCACAGCAGCCCTTCTAAAATGCAAAAGAGTATTTAAAATTGGCAGTGTGTAAGCAAACAATAATTACCAAATGCTACTTTCTACACTTTGGGACTCTGTCTTCTTTTTGAGAATGACCACGTTCAATTAATTTATCTACAGCTGGCTTGAAGTTGTGAGACTTTCTTCTGGTTCGATTACGCAGAAAAGTTTGAGAACCACTCACCCAAGCCAGTAATCCTTAATAGAGAAATAACAAAGATAAATGTGTATTTCAACGAAATAAACAAGCACTAAATTCTTTCCATTCTGGAATAAGCAACCCCGGTGGAGGTTGGGAGGTACAAACCCACCTGGCTGAAGGTGAGCTAATCCACTGTGACAAAGCTGAGGGTTCTCCTGTCCTTGAGGCAGCTCCCTGCCTCCTACCTCGCAGTGCCAGGAGTGCCTGTGGAGGGTGGCTGCAAATGGCTTCATTTTTCACAGCTGTCACCTCTAGGACTGCTTCAAGCTCTGCTAAACACCTTTTTTAGTCTGTGGTCTTGCAGGCCTTGGTTGATGAGCTTCCACGAGCCACACTGGAGGGAGAGGAAAATCTATTTAAGGGGTAACATGTTGGGGTGTGGTGTGAAAGATCCTAATGCAACTGGTGAGAGGTACAGTGACATGAGCTGTCTTGCCTTCTACAAATGTGTAGCTGTGGTTGCAGCAGTGGTGGGAGAGTTACAGATATCCACAGCAAGACACAGTGGGCAGCCAGGAGAATATTGCTGTTCAGTGCTTTCCCCTGCTGAGAAGAATGATGTTCTAAATGATTAAGTGGCCATCTCTGGATTCAGGAGAGCTGATTTCCTTGTTACTTTGTTTGATCTTCCCACAAATCATTGGTGCTGCAGTTTGATGAAACAGTTAAAGTAACAAATGCTGCTGAAAAAGCAGAATTCCCCCCCACCTCATTGTGGTTTGAGGCTCAACCTCTTTTCCTGCATGAGCACTACTTCTCACCTGGTCCTAAAGAGAGCTGAAATAGCAGAAAATAAATGCAGCCTAACAGCAACAGCACAACTATGATAACCCTGAGACAATATTTTAACTGCTGTTAGGGAGAAGAAGCAAATTTTTCTTAATTAACAGTGCCGACAAAAATTTTAGCTGTCTGTGGATTCATCACATCTGGCACATTCCCCAGGTCTTTGCTAGGTCTTTCCAAAGTTTCTTGCAATCCTTAGTGGCCACAAGAATCTAGAATAATCAAGAGGACATAGTCACCTTGCTGTTCACCTTCCCTTTCAATTCATTAATTCGTGAGTTGAATGGCCTCAGTCCATTCCTGAGGCTGGTCTCTAGGTCACTCCAGTATTAACCTCTGTCAACAGTGAGAAATGGCTACTGATGTCCAATTCTTTCTGTCTCCAGTTTTAAACTGGGCCATGACTTTTATCCGTGCTGATTGCTGGATTTCTTCAATAGCTTCTTGTGAAGGGAGATTTTTTTTTTTTTGTCAAAAGTCTTTGGAAAACTTAAATATTTTCTGTCTAGAAGTTTCTCTATTTAAAATCAGTTGGCTAGCAGGGGTGAGGGGCAATAGTGAAGAAACGATATGGACAGTTATTTTACAAAGCATAGTTCCTTAACAATCAGTAATTATCCTGGAACTTTACAGTCCTTGGGGGCTCTGGACTCTTGACTTCAGAGGAATTGAGAGAATGTGAGCATCCCAAATGGTCAGGCAATTAAAAGTTCTCCTTTTCCCCAAAGTCCTTGTGAAGCATCCTACTCTATAAACTGCTCTCTACAAGGGTAAACAGATGCTTAGGGGAGCAATTGATTCCTTTCCTGGGTGAATGAATTGATTCCCTGCCCCTGCCTCTTGTAGCGAGCAACAAATTACCAGCGGCTGTTAAAGCAGCTTCAATGCACGGCTTCATCTCCATCTAAACTAAGTTTGGACAGATCATTAATTTTGCACGCCCTGGAATGGAGTGTATCTCTGCAATATGTTCCAGAAATGCATTGCAACTGAAAATCCAAGGTTTCCAGCAGGCTGACACTTCAAACAGCCTGTGACAAGCCATCGGGCTGTCTTGTGTTTCAATTACTTACCATCAGTCTGTGAATCTGAAGAAATACTTTGAATGGAAATGTATCAACTTTGCTAGAGTTCCCCACTACAGTGATGGCATGGGCAAACAGCTGAAAAATAGAATTAGGAATGCCTGGCTCTTAGGCACCATTTGCATGTGGGAGGTTTGACAGAGGAAGCAGATACTTGGAGATAAAAGCACCATGGCCAAGGACAGAAAATAGAAGGAAAAATTCACAGTCTCCAAATTCCCAGTCAAGTTCCTCTGGGGCTTGCTGCTACTAAATCTATTTAGGGCCTTATAGTGGTGTCTAGATGTCCTGGCCAAATACTGGTGTGTCTGTTCTGTGATACAGTGCACACAGGTAAACAGCTTATAGCAAGCTAATGTTTGCCATCAGCTGCCACTTCAAATAGTTCTGAGAGATCAAAAGTCCTCAGTTCCAGTAGGATAAACTCTGAACGCTCCTCACACAGGGGAAAGCAGCAAGAATGATCAAAGGTCCTGAAAACATGCAGTAACAGATATGTAAAACACTCTTGCAAAGAGGAAGGGAAGCTTTCTCCATGACTGTGGCAGATGAGATGCAAATGGGTATAAACTACAGTGAGGAAACTGGTTATCAAGAAATAGTGAATTTATGAAACATTTCTGAGAAAGCCTATGGAGTCTTCATCACTAAATGCTTTTAAAAACAGATATGAGGGATTTTTTTTTATTTTTTTTTTTAAGGAGTTACTCATGTAAACCTTTTCAACAATGCGCTTTTTCCAAACTCCTCCTAGGCTAGCAATTTTGTGAAGTTTCATCTTCTTGATGGGTATATATATATTTAATGCAGCTAAATATACGTTTTAAGAAAGCATTAAAATACATGCCTGACAAAAATGCATACAAGGCATGCATATTTATGCAATTTATATGGATTATCATATTTTGGAGTCATATTGAGAATGAGAAGTTCAGCTGCCTTTCTGGGCTTTTTAAAGGTTGACTTTGGATTTGGTATCCTCTGAAACTGAGTAATTCAGTGTACTTTATAGATACTTTCAAATGTTTTCAGATATTGTGCTTGTCGAAGGCAGCCTCTGTGTAGAACTTATGGAAAAAGAAAAGTGACAAAGGCTTGGAATTTTAAAAAGAAAATTATAAATCTTGAAGATGGGGTTGGTTTTTTTTTCCTTCTTTCTTCCAAGGATACATCCCCTGCAGCTGTTTGTATTGATTCTAACACTGACTACTCTGCAGAATACTACTGAGTCACCGTGACAGCTCTATGAAAAACAGATTGCAAACCACCTGAAAAATATTTCAAAAATGGCTCTGAGAGCCATGTTGGATGTTGAACAGTGTTAAAAACACAAAGCTGTTCCATTGATGAAAGTTCAGTTCTGATGCCTTACACAGGCACAGGCTATATGCTGGTGTAATTAATTAATTTTAGAATGTAATACTTTATTTTTGTGTGTGTGTGCTTACACTGGCTGTATTTGTACTCTAGTGTGAAAACAGCTTCTAGCAGTAAAGTTTATTTCCATTCCACTCAGATATGTCTGCCATCAGTGGCCTCTCTTCACTCATGCCATACTTAGCTGCATCCACAGTGCTAAGGTTGTGCTCCTCTAGTTGTACAGGTCTACAAGTCTCGACAGGATTGTTTTGTTTGTTTTTAATAGGTTTTAGTTTCCTTCATGATGTAGCACTGCTGATTAATGAATCTTTATTTCCAGGAAAATGGGATTTATAAAAAACAAACCATTTGCCAACTTGCTTTGGAGATGTCCCCCATTCATTTTAGTTAATTGAAAATACAAAAATTCTGCAGCTTCTCCAGCAGAGCTTTCTCTGCAGAGTATCACTTCTGGCCATGCTTCACAGCTCTATATTACTTCAGCAGATACAAATAAGATATATCAAGAAATGTGTGTTAAAAGGCCCCATTAATTTGAAATAACATGGCCCGGGGTATTGTTTTACCCCTCAATAAACACATTTGGGGTTGTAAAAGCCTTTTTCTTTTCTGCTATGAGGCTACTATTCCCTGAGCTTTGAAAAATATTTCAGGATAATATCTTCTATTATTCATTTGTGCTTAAGGTACAAATCTGATGTTATTATTGCCTTTTTATTCATAGCAAATGATGTGCAAATGAAAGGAAAGCACCACGGTCTGCATGCCAACTTTGAGCTTTTCAAGTGTGAGACCAGATGATTATTTTAGCTGCAGGCCATGTCTACATTACTGGGACCACTAGTGTGCTATGCTAGAAAAATGCTTCAGGAGTGAGCAGAGCTGCAACAGGAAAACCATGCTTTCCATCACTCCAGACATCACCCTGAGCAAAAAAAACCAAAAAACCACCCAAAACCAGCAAAAGGTCTGGTATGGCATGATCTGCTTCATCAGCTTCAGGGGCCAAATATGTCTGCAGATATCACATCCCTCCTGGTTGCAAAACTGCATCTATATGGGTTGTAGTGTAAACTTTCTCCTGGAGGTTGGACCAGAGCTCCTGGGCTTCCTTAGAACCATGCCATAATTCAGATTATATGTTGCATTTTGCATGAGCGTTAGTATTTCATTCTGTTAGAGTTCATACACACAGAAAAGAAGTATTTCCTAAGCTTCTTCCTCATTATCCTTGTTTTTCTTCTGAAACTGTAGGACAGTGTGCTTTGCTGTTTTCAAGTCAAGTGCAGGCTAAAATCAGATAGTTAAATAATCTTGGTAGAGCTGCCCAGCAGTCCTCTGTAAAGGGGCTGGCATGTTGCAAGTCTCAGTGAGCCAGTCAAACATATGCTTCCAGTTTTGATCTAGCTCCTCCATTTTGCAGGTGAAACAGCCCCAACAATGACTCTAAATAGCACTTTGCAGCTGCACACGGGCAGTTTTTATAACATGCAGCCTGTTTTTATGGCTCAGCCATTGAATGGGGCTTTGGAAAACCACAGGGGCCTGACTGGCAGCAGCCCCCTGCCCCATCCTGCAGAGTGACCAGAGATTTGTCTGAGGGCTTGGACAATTTCTTCCCAAAGGTCTTGTTCCAGGTCAGCACTGGGGGCCAGCATGGGCAGTGCTGGGGTGGGGGTCTGTGCAGCCTCTCTGACCAGGCAGAAGTGGGTGAGGCTTTTTCAGGTAACTGGGAGAAGCCTCATGATGGGAATCCTGGTCCTCACAGCAGACTTCAACAACCCCAGGGTCTACAGGAAACACATTTGAGGCAATATAAAAACCTGAAAAGCAGCCCTGCTTACAAATAAATATCATAACCTCAAAGGACTCCAAGACACAAAATCATATCTACCATAAAAGTGGCTTCCTTGAGCTAGTCCTACGTTATTAGGGAGAAAAAGATGAGCTGTAAATAATCAGAAAGGTGATTTCAACTGTACTTGCAAGGAGATATCAGTTAATTCTAAATTTTATTGTGCTGCAAACCAATCTGTGCTTTTTCTTCTCTATTTACTAGGTTTTTATTAAGTTAGAAGAGACAAATACAAATATGAAGAATATCGAAGAATATCTGGAAGTGGGATAAAGCTTTAACTCTGCAGGGCTTTTGACTGTGCCTAATTTTAAGGATCTTCTCACCTTGCTTGTCAGCTGATAACGCATGAAACACTTGTTTCAACACCTGACAGCATCGCTGCTATAACGTATTCCTTCCTAGAAAAATGATCTGCTGTGCTGTACTCACCTGTGGCAACTGGCATCTCTTGATGTGATAAAATGCAGGTTTTTGGAGTACACGTTCCGTGCCACACATGGTTTGACCTGAATCATCAGTGAACAGTCTCAATCATCCAGCTCTGTGTCATTTTTAGTACACGTTTTGTCATTCTGAGACTGACAAAGAAGATGAGGATCAATCATCAGAGAAAGGGCCGAAAAAAGGAATGAAAACAGAAAAATGGGAAACCTGTTTCCCACAGGAAAAATGGTTATGAGACCCTAGATGCACACATAGAGCCTTCAGTGAGCTAAGAGCATGTTGGTCTTCAACAACAAATGTGTAATGTGGTTGATCTGGGTCAGAGAATGTTTCTTCCCAGTATTCTTGGTTTGGCTTCTCAATAACTTATTTCATCATTTATTGAACCGACCCATATGGCCTCATAATGAATAGTTAATGCTGAGATATTAAATGTCTTCAGGCTCTAAAGCTCTGTTTCAGCTGTTATGAGATTTGCCCTTTTCATTTTTAGAGATCTTGCTTAAAAATACACAGAGAGAAGTTCAAAGGTACTGCAGGCACCTTTTTTATCCTAGGTTTTTTGCTTCCTGTTGACTTGGACACTTTTAGTTTGCCTTTGCAGAAGGCCTCTGTGGGGGCACTAGAAGACATCAGATACACTGAAACTGAAGAAGGGACCTCCTATACCTCAGGGATAGAAAGTTCACTTGGTTAATAGGCTTTAGGGAAAGGTAAACTTTCCTGCCTGCTAAAATGGACATTTTTGATATAACTAAGATAAAAAGAAACAAGTGGGGAGGAGGGGAAGACTAGAGGAAACCTTAGAAAACCTCACAGCTTGAGGATTTCTTGCTTTTAGAAAGGTAGGTGCAATATCGAAAAAAAGCTGGTTTTGTTATTTATTTCCCTAACTGCTAGGGAATTAATTATTAATTTATTATTTTTAAATTTCTGTAGGTGAAAGAATTCTTGGTTACTTCCCAAAATGTCTGAGTATTCTCATATCCAACATCAGCAAAATAAGGAAAAAAAATCTGGCTTCAAGATCTTACTTTATTTCTATAAGTCTGTTACATAACAGATTTGTGGGGGGGGGGGGGAAAGTGGGCTCTGTTAATAACTTTCAGAATTACAGAATCACAGAATACTCTGAGTTGGAAGGGACACACAAGGATTATCAAAGTCTATCTCTGGCCCTGCACGGGACAGCCACAAGAATCACACCATGTGATGTCACATTTAAAGCAACTCATGTTTTGATCTGGAGAGGATTTTGTATTATTTGCAGCACCATGTATTCTATGCAAGGTGAATCCTGGGTTACCTTTACATAAAGTTTCACCACTGCCATGGTTGGAGTAGAATGTCTGATAATGTGCAAACCTTATTAAGTTTAGAAAATTCATTTGGGAAGCAGTAAGAGTTCCCAAAAGCTGAATCTGACTTTAATCTTCATCTGAATTTAGTGAGAATAGTGTTGCATGCTAAGCTTTGGTTTCCAAGTGTTTTTGGTGTGGCTAGAAATAGTGTAGCTTATTTTTTATATATTTCAGCACTCATTATTTCAGCCAATTGTAGCAATAAGCAGCAGTAAAGCAAACAGCTATGGCAAAAGAAAAAAAGTAACCAGTATCATTTTGCTGTCTCCTTGCTTTGCGTTTTGGATTAGTGGATCAAATTCCCCTGGAGGGCAGCCTTTGTCGTCAGCTGCAATGTTAAATATTTGAGAATGACTTAAAAGCCAGTTCCAAACCATTCTGGGTAACCTGACTGTCCTTATCTGTGAGTCACACCTAGGAGCTTTGGGATACGTCACGAAAGACTGAAATGGAAAGAGACAGAGATTTTGATGATGAAACCTCAGAATAGTCTTCTTTAGGGCTCCAATACTTCTGCTGCTTCTCCTGCTTCAGGCTGTCTGGTCCTACTCCCTTCCTTGGTGCTTGTATAACAGATTGAGGAGGAGACTGTAAAGCTGCTGAGCATCTGAGCCTGTGAAAACCTCTGACTTTTTGAGGAGGATGCCAAGCAACTCTGCTGGCTCCTGATGGGCAGCACCAGGGCTGTTGCAGAGGAGTGGGCTGTGCTATGTGACTCTGGGTGACACCTCCAAAGCAGATCAAGTGAAGTCTCTGTGCAGGTGCACAATGAATTATTCAAGTGCTGCTATTAAAGTGGTGGCAAGCTAAGTATGGGTTAGAAACAGTGCTTGGATTCATCAGAGGCATCACCTTTAGACACTCAATCAGAGGCCCTAAACACCGTGTTAGGGAGCATTGTCAAATCGCTCAAAAATTAGGAAAGTGTAACTTGGATTAAGCTTCCTATTGCATTGATTTGAAGTGTTGCCTAAAATCCTGTGTCTGGAGCACTAGAAGACCTAACATCCCTCTAACACAAAGCCCTATATTCGGTCTTACAACCACAGACACATGATCTAGTTCAGGGTTGGGGTTTTGTGACCCCTATTTTTTTTTTTAAACTCATTTTATTTTGCAACAAATTTGCAAAGAAGAAAGGTCTTAGGAAAGGCCTTCCCTTGGGCAGTACTTTTGAGTAGCAGCATTTATTTCTCTAGGGGAGGTTTCATGTGAACTAGGCACTTCTCAAAGACACAGACCTCAGGCAGCAGCTCCCTTTGGTCACGCTCCAGTGTCACACTTCCCGTGGCTCTGTGGGTGACAGGAGGTGTGATACCCCAGGTGAATATGTGATGATAAGGGACAGCAAGAGGGTGCTTTGCTGTGCATTTGGTATTTGATGTTTGGGAGGTCCGTGGCTGGGGCTGATACACTGCCAGCTGGAGAGCTGGAGTCACTTCAGTGTGACTCAGAGGCCAGGGAAGTGAGTCTCCTTATAGACCTAACCTGCAGATGAATACAAACCTTATCTTTCATTATAAATGACATCTGTGAAATGCAGCTTGGCTTCCTAAGAGAAGGAACACTCCAGCTCAATACTAATTCAGCAGCTCCGTCCTGTCCTGTGACACAGTGATCAATTGCTTGTTCTTCTTCTCCTGTGGATGTCACACATCTTCCTCGAGCAGGGAAGCACTTTAGTCTAATGTGTGGATTTAATTTTCCCATCATTCTTCCCGCTCCGTAGAATATGCGTCTGAGCTATGGGAAAGAAATGTAAATTTTTCCAGGGGGCTGTGGTGGGGAGGAGTGATTGAGAAGCAGAGAGCTGTGAAGAGCTCGTAGCAGTAATTGCTTCATGTCCTGTTCAAGCTATTCTTTATGATCTTCTGTGACATGTAAGAATTACTTCCATGCTAGGAACTCAGGGGCTGCGTGCAACGTGTAAACCCCTCTTTCCCCTGATTCAGAATCTACCTCTGGTGGTGCTGGAATATTTTATGCACTGTCTGGAATTAGTGGGGATTAGATCAACCTATGACTACCCCTTTTCCTGCAGGATAGGTGGTTTCTCACTAATATAGATTTTGAAGATTATGAGTCACATTCGCTTGTTACTTTTTCTCCAGAAAATTTTTATTTTTTTTTTTTTAAGAATGCCAAGAAAGAATTTCTTTTCCATGTAAATAAATAAATAAAAAAAAAAACCTAAACAAATGTGATCTTGCTAGATGTGACCATTTATAGGAAAGAGGAAAAATACAGATCAGTTAAAAAGCATAGAAAAGCACAGTTCTACGGGTTCTTTTATAAAGACCAGGGAGAGCTGCTTCTAAACTTATTTCAGTATTACTCACTAGAGTTTGCAGAGGCTTGCAGAGGGCAGTTTGACTTTCTTAAAGCCTGTCAAAATTGCCTTACACAGGGGAGTGGTGACCTTTAAGAGGAAAAAACGTGTCCTCAGCCTTAGAATCGAAGCATGCAGGTGGGGTTTCCTTTGTGGCCACATATCTCGTTTTCTTGATCTAAAAATAACAAGTGACAGCAGATGTTGTTGTAGTTGCCAGCTTATTCTCAAGTTCAGGTAATTTGCTTCTGCTTCAGAAGTGATGGGACACCTTGAACTGGATCACCTGGCATCTGTCTTGCAAACACATTCTCCCTCAGGGCTGGAAAGCTAGGCAGAAACTGAAAACAAGGGTTAATTAGGAAAGAAAGGATAATTATCTGGTTTTCCTTTTTTTTTTTTTTTTTAATGTTGCAACCTTCACTGACCTATAGCTACTGTTACTTCATTTCCCATTCTGCACTGGTACCTCTGTGCATTTAAAATGGCTTTGCCCACTCATTCTCTGCTTAAATAAAACCCTGGGGATTTTCAGCCTTTAATGAAAATTACAAAAGCCTTTGCATATTGTGCAACTACCTCTCCCTTTGTTTTCCTACAGAATGGAGTCAGCAGCTCCCCGGTGGGACAGCAGAATTCGCATGTCAATATCCCAACCCCTCTCTGCGGAGTCACGTTGGGTCTGTAGCATTCTGATTCAAGGCTATATGTTTTTAGGTGCAAACCACTTGGAAGTGAGCTGTTTGCACCTTCAGGACATGTGAACAGTGAGTAAGTTGTTCGTTTCCTGTCCGAGCTGCAGGGTCTGTCACAGGCATTAGAACAATTGTGGTTTAGGGTGAGAGGTTTCAGAGGAGTTTGCCTTTCCAACACCCTGCCCACTACTGCTGCTTCCCAGAGTCCTTTCACATGAGACTCCCTCTACAGCTCCAGTAGCTTTACATGGAAACAAATTTTATTTCTCTTCCAGCTTGGCATTAAGCATCGGAGCCCTAGCAGTGGCATCCTTATTTTCAACGTATTTCAGCATATGCATCTTGACTGTGCATTTCCTGACATACATACAGTGTGTAGATAGTGAACCTCTTCTAAGAAAAAAGAAAGTACATATATACAGACAGATATATATATTCAAGGTGTATATATTATATACACCTTGAAAAACACAGACCATTCTGAAAAATTTCCTGGGTCAATTATACAACATTGATATAATGGTGTTTTGAAGGTTAAATGTTCCAATTAAAGTCTGTCTCCAGTTCTGAATCGTCTGACTTGTGCTAGAAGTCAGAAATGTGTCTGTATTTTTCAGCTTGCACACCAGAAAAAAAATACCAAAAAAAATACTATTTTTGAAGGATGCTGTTTATGCAATCTGCCAGAGTAGATGGTGCTCTTCTGATAAGAGGCAGGTGAAACCAAACAACCAGTACAAGAGAGAACAGCAACGCCCAGAATCTGGTGAAAGAACGGTTTGCACAAAGCAGTGCTTTAATCCTCAGATCTCCATCACTAAGCCACAACTGCAGGGAGATCAGAACAAGCTTGGGTATTGCCACAGCCATAGCATTGCTTCAGAAGAAAACCACAGACTAAGTCAAAACACCTCCCCTCCTGTTTCTCTTTGAAACTGTTAAACTAAATACCAAAACAAGGCTTTCTCTTAGCAGGGTTGTATTCCACCCCCTTCTTAGCAGGAGTGTGCTCTGCCCCTTCTCAGCTCATATGGAAACATTAGCTCTGTCTCTCATGTGAAATTTGTATGTAGCAGATCTTCTTTGTTTTTTCCTTTCTTAGTTCACTCTGTTGATTTTGGAAAACATTTTACCCATCCCTTCAAACCATAACTCCCAGAAAAGATTAGCAGTAGCTGATGACATTGCAGTGTTTGTTGGTGATGAACCAAGTAAATAAGTTTGCGCTGTGTGTACTCCTGGATGGCATGATGCTCTCTTTTCTTTGCAAAAGATAATAGAAGGAGCTTGAGCAAGCTTGTAGCTAGATCAGGCTGCATATTTGGCTCACTCACCTCTCCTCTTTCTGCCTCAGTTTCCTCATCTGTAAGCTGGGAGTAACAATGATGACCTCACTGCAGTGCCTTAAAGAAAAGAATTACAGAGAGCTACTGAGCTCACCAAAGCCTGTGCAAGAAGTGTGGGCACATTCTTCAGAGGTCTGCTCTGGGACCATCCAAAAGTTGATTATTTATACTCCAGTTTTCTGGGCCTAGATCTGCATATCCTCGGTAGGTCGTAGTACCTTGTTCATTACAGTTGCTGTTTACCCCTTTGTCAATTCTTCTTCCTCCCTTCCCTGCTAAGAACTCATGAAGATGAAAGTTCTCTTACTCCTTAACATGTTCTCTCCTCTGCTTTGGTATTAACAGCTTCAGAGGATCCTCAGCCTCAGCAACATCCCACTGGATGCTGCTGGACTTGCTGCTGCTGCAGCTAAAGGACAGAACATTCAATGCAACGCGTGCACGGATGTGTTACAGCAGCTCCTTGGGCTCATCTGGAGGCACAGGGACCATGACTGTTGCCAGACGTGGTGCATGAGCCTCTCAAAGTTCACAGCCTAAGCAGGCAAAGACCCATGGTGAAAGAACAGCCAGCAGACATCTCCAGCTAGCAGATGACACACAGCAAAACAAAGTGATTTGCCAAGGATTGGGCCTTATCTCTCAGGTGAGAGCTGGGTATGTACAGACAGAAGGCAATGTACCCTTGTTCTGAATGAACAGACACTTTGGATTTTGAAGTGGTTTTACTCCTTCTCCCACCTCTCCCTTCTGGTCTCTTTGCCTCCTTCATTCTTTTCTCTTTTTCTTTTTAATTTTTTTCCAAGCCTGCTCCACAGTGTCCCTGGCGTTCTCTGTCCCTCTCCCCAGCCAGGTCACCAGGTGAAGTCTGTCATTAGCCAGCCCTCACTTCCCCCACAGAAGTGCTTGAAGGTGCCAATTCCTCTTTTCTCCACTAGTAATGGATTCCCGGGGACACACTCTGCCTTAGCTGTAATTTTGGCCTTGAACAGGATAACTTGACCGTGCTGGAAACAACAGCTACTTGCTCAGGTCTTTCTGCCTCCCCCCTGGGCCTGTTTACAATTCCACCTGCTCTCCCCCACCTTGCCTCGCAGTAATCTGATCATTCCCTCAGCTTCCCAGCCCTGGGTCCCAGGGGCTGCACAATTATGGAGAGAGGAACAGCCCCAGACTAGGGAGATAGGGCACAGGGGTTTGGACAGTGGTAGTGAGTAATTCATCAGCAGTGGCATCCCTGTGGAAAACCAGCCATCAGCAGTATGAGAGCTGTGTGACCTTCCCCTCTGAGCTCCAGAGCAGCGCAGGGCCCAGCTCTGCATGCTAATGGCTTCGTGTAGGGCTCCTTGTCCTCCATCTGTGCTCTGAACTACAAGAAATCTGCTTCCATGGGAAAACACTTCCAGCAGGGTCCATAGGGGTGTTTGCACAGCCCCACAGAGTGTCTGTAACTCCTTCAGCAGTTCAGAGCTACTGAAGGTTTCCATCAGGAGGACTCCACCCTGGAAACCTCTTGTGTGCACAGAGCAGCAGCTGCTGCGGTCTCGTGGAGCTGTGCAGTGTTACTGCCTGCTCGTGCTGAGGCCAGATGCTCTGTGCTGCTGCAGCACTGGGCAGCACAGCACTCATGGCTGTGGAGCACATCTCCCAGCCAGCATCTGAATCACAGCTGTCCAGGTTTCCGTTTTAGTCACAGAGGAAAAAGAGAATTTTGTTAAAGCTTTGCTCCTGCAAAGGGTGTGGAGGGAAGAGCTTGGTCCTGTGCTTTTTCTAGAAGTGCATTTCTGCAGGATACTGCTGCTATCTGATAACCTTAAACTGTTCTCTTACCCCACGCATCTCCTCTGCTATATAAACCCCATACTTTAGTGTCAGTCCCCCAGCCCAATGCAACACAAGGTATGTGTGGCACAGGTGTCCAGTGACCTTTCCTGTAACATCTGAGTCCTGTGCTTTAAGGGATACATTGGCTTTCCATTCTGTACCACTCAATATTGAAAGTATCTCAGTGGATACCCCAAACCTTACCTCAACTAGATTTTTGCTCTTATAGATTTGCCCTGCTTCAATGACCCAAAACAGCCTTGTTAGCTAGAAGAAAGAACTTTCTTGTTTTCCCCTTCAATTTTCAAAGAGAGAGTTGTGTGGGCCTGCAAGTCTTCAAAGCCTATGGTCTGTGGTTCAAGAGCTAAAAACAGCCTCAAAATTCACCACCAGATGGATGAAAACTTAAGGCTCATCTTGCTCCTCTCTCTCCTTCAGCAGTAAAAAAAAAAAAGTCGCTTTTAAAAGGGTTTATTGGTTGGGATTTTTCCCTGCCTGTAAGTGGGAAGAAGCTAAGTAACCATGGCAAGATCACAGATTTAGACTAGCTACAGGATTCACAGTCCTGAGAAGTGTTCGTAACCGAGTGAGGTATCACTCAAATATGTAAATAAGTTTCCCATGGGGAGCTCTCAGACTCTGCCTCAGAGGAAGAGTTTTGCTTAAATAAGCACAGAACAGCTTTGTTGTTGCAACTTTGTGGAGCCTGTCCCTTCAGGCTGCAAGTCCCAAAAGCTGGGCAAGTCCTGGCCAGGCTCACTGAAGAGCAAGCAAATGTGTTCAGCTACAGGCACTGCCTTCTCCAGTCCTGCCAGTGCTCCTCTCCCAGCTCTGCTGCTGCCCTCTGCTAATAATAGACCACTTGGATTTTTTTCAGGCAAGGAACATAGTACATGTGGGTTGTGCACAGTGAGGGTGACTCTGAAATGCATTTTTTGTGGGACTAAATTAAAATGATTCAGCTTTTTGGCTCGCTTTGAAATTAGTGCAGTCATGCTATGACAGTTGTGGATCCTTTTCTTACCAAAAATACAATGTGAGTTGTCCCTTAAAATGATGGCAATTCCTGCAGCTCTGAAGCAGCTCCTTCCTGACACAGAACACTAGAATTGTTTTGACATTATTTTTGACAACTCTTCCACCTATCCCCATGTCTTTGAACCAGGGATTTGGAGATCTTCTGTGCCACCATGAAGAACGAATTTAAAGCATAGAACACAAAATTTTAGATAAATTATTCTCAGAATAAATTGTTTTCAGAATATTTTAGAAGAAGATATAGTTCAAGGGATCCAGAGAAAATAGTCATGAAATGGAATGAAAAGGAGGAGGAGGTGTAGGCATAAGAACAGCAGAAAAGGCACAACCAGGAGAGAGGGAACAGAAACTGGATGAAATCAGGATATAAAAGCTTATAAATCTCTTTATTTTAAGGTACAAAAAATACCAAGTCCTGAAATATGATCTTTTCCTGGCAATGACCACACTGTTAAGAAGTTTGCCTTTTGGAGCAAAAAGGATGAGTGTGCTCAGGGGCATTTTTCCAGCCTTGTTCTTGAGACCTCTTTTCCTCTGTGCCTGTTTCAAGCAAGTGCTATTGCAAGCCACACATGGGCACACACACAAAAATCACTTAAGAAAATAGAAGTAGGCTTTACTTGAGACAGCAAAAACAGAGCAAGTTTTGCATGCAGATGGCCTTCTCTGGAATCTGACTGGCTTTCAACACGTCAGCATGGCTGTGTGTCTCTGAGTTGCTGTGACAAGAGCTGAGAACGGATGGCTGGCTGTTTTAATGCAGTTTTTGAAAGCAGTTTTCAGAGATTAGGACTATTTTGGAAAGCCAGGTTTTAGAGTCTACTTCCAGAAGGTTCTTGACATTAGCAAGTGACTTTTGCTACTCTGATATTTCCTTGATGACAGAGGTTAAAGAAAAATCAGTCATAAAGGAGAACTGAGTTTGGTTTCTTGTCACATTGTGCTTGTCTAGGGAAGTGTTTTTCAGAGGTTTGTCAGGCCCAGCTTCATGGCATGCATTCCAGCAGTGAGAAAGGGCTGTGATCAAGGGAATAAACACACTCCTGGGTACAATACCTTTACACTGGCTTGGCATGTGGCCTCCTGCGTTGGTTGGAAAGAAGTGGGATCAGCAGGTAATAAAACAGGCAAATTGATTTTGATTCTGTTTTTACTAATTATTTACTTTTTTAACTTTTTATTTTCCTTCAGATTTTTTGTTCCCCTCGTTGGCTTTCTAGTGTCCTGGGTTTACTTTCTGATCTCAGTCGTTAGGCTCCCTGCCCCAATGGGAAATCATTCAGCCAGCATGGAAAAGGTCGTGTGGCTGCTGTCAAAGAAGAATTTAAATGACTGCTGATAGTATTAATCACTAGTGTGTTCCTGAATCAGTTTGGTAAGGTAGTGTCTGGAGAAATGAGAAGAATCATATTTGTCTGACAAACTGCCATAACTCCACTGACACCCAAAACAAGCAGTTGCTTCACTTAGCACTGACTGGGGCTTCTAAATTCATTTAAGAATGCATTTCCCTCTGAAATTCATGTCTGCTTTATACTAGGCATAACTATTCTTTCTGTCTAACTTGGATCACATCCACTGAATCCAGTAATAGATGAAGGACCAAAACTCTAAAAGATGTATCCCTTAAACATTGCTAAGAAGTGAAAAGTTGATGCGTCCACCAACAGTTATTCTCTTTCCCTTGTTCTATTCAGTCATGGTACAAGAACTTCCACAGACCTCATTTTTTGCACAATTTAATTGTGTTGTAACTTGTTATAGTAGAAAAGTATAGAGCAATATTTTCAGAAAAGCAAGACCTCTAGGGAGAGACAACATTTTTTACTAGCCTTGCTGATGTATTTGGAAAAATCAGATATGCTGTCAGGTTCTGAGACTCTGCAGGTGACTCAGTGCTTTGAAAATGTTTTATATCTGCTCTGATGAATGATGTTAGCTCTGCTCCAAGCTTCACTTTCTCTGGCCACCAAAGTAGCAGAATGCTACTGTCAAAAACCACACAGAGGATCATTCTTTCACTCCAGCCTTCCATAGGCCATTAAAAAAAGTTATTATTGTATGTCCCTTAAGATGCTGGGAGTGAAGAAAAAATGTTTTTTTCTATCAATGGGCAACACTTTCTCTCCAGCTCTTGTCTGGTGTTGGCTTTTGATCACTCCTGCTTCACATCAGTTGTGATTATCTCAGTGCTGAAGCCAGGCTGAATCCCCCCACTCACTTCTGGATATTCCCCCTGCTCCCCACACAACCTACCATCAGCCCAACAGCTTCTACTCTGTTTAGAGACACATTTCATAACTGCCAGCTTCTGGTATCAGCTTTTATAGACATGCAAAATAGCTTTCCTTCCCGCAGCACCCATATGCTGAACCACCAGATTACAAAGATGCCCTTTTTTAAAGTTCGAATTTGTGAAGTCTCACTAAATTGAGAATTAACTGCAAAGTGAGATTTCAAACAGTTGCCTCTCTTAAGCAGTGCTACATGGCTAGGAAAACTTTTAAAAAGACTATTTTAAAGCTGGGTTTACCCTAGCTAGTGTCTGGTTGTGAATCTCAGACCTAAAATTTACTTTTTAGTTACATTTAGTTCAGTTCCTAAATGGTCTTTCAGGGGAATCTTTCAGCCAAACTTCTGCACCTTGGATCATATGCCTGACATACTGAAGGGAAACAGAAATCAGGAGAGAAGCTGGAGAGAGGCAGCATTTTGTCCAAGGTCAAAGGGAAGGTGGCAGCCAGGGCAGAGTTGCACCATCTCAGCTCTAGGATGTGCACCAGGTGCTGTTCCTCAGCTCCCTCCCTCCCTCCCTCCCTCCCTCATATTTTGTAGCAGCAATTTGTCATGGCTTCACAAGCTGGCTGCCTGGGCTCCTGCAGGCTGAGGATATTTGAAAAGCAGAATACAGGATCATGTGTTTTTCTCACTCTAAACTAGATGAATAAAATTTGTGCTTGGGTTTGTATTTATTCACGACCATTTTTCCAGGGTGAGGTAATATATTAAATGCAAATGTTTATGTTAATGCACTTCCACAGTTCCACTTAGGCCAGGAAGGTGAAGCATGTTTAACCAATCTGTTAGCTGCCTATGGCTTTTTTCCTAAGGGTTACCACAGTGGATTGTAATGCTCATTTAAATTCCAGCATCTTCCCATCTAGGACAGGCTGGCCTCCTGTTCACACAAAAATCAAGCAGTGTACGTAGGCCTGGCTATATTTGCATTTAACCTGGTTACAGATCTGCTGCTGGAAGAGAGGTGTGGCACATCTTAAAATGGTTTGGACCAGTTCTATGCCAGGCTATACCAGCAAGAATACATAAAGCTTCTAGGTGTTTTGATCAGCATGGTTATAGCGATTCCAGAGCCAAAAAAAAAAAAAAGGGTACAAAAAAAAAATCCCACACAAGAACAAACATACCAAAGCCCATATTTGTATTGTGGGCCAAACTTGTTTGTCTTTAAAATGTGTTAGCATTTTTAGTTAGCAACTGATGAGCTAGCACACCTGCTAAATGTTTCATTTTTATTTAGAGCATAAGCACTCAAAATCTTGATGTTGAATATGTTCACATTTCTTGTGCTTCTTTAGCTTTGTGCACGGACCCCCTGAGTCTCATTGCCTAGCACAGTAACAGTAGTGCAAGATGCCTTATTCTTAGTAAAATGTGGAGAGACTCTTTATTTCTTGGCTTTCCTCAGTTTAAACATTCAAGTTTATGCAGTTTTTTGGTGTATTTGTATGTTCTGAAGAAAGAGGAGGTAATGTCTGTGAATGACATATTCTTTTGCTGACCTTGTCTTCATCCCAAGTTGAGGATCTTTTTGACTGATTGGCCCCCATATTTTCAAATTTGGAATTGATGCATCAGGGCAGAGGCATAAAGGCTGTCTCCAGGTAGAGTCATCTCAGGCTGTAAGATTTCAAAACTTAAAATGGTTTCATCTCTGAGGGCTCCTTGGATGCCATTTTGTGGTAGCTTTATAAAAGTATGACTCAGAGCCTGTAATTAATCCCTAAAGCATTTCATTCTTTGACAAGTTTTGCAACACATGGGACTTCACAATAATGGTGCAATCATTTCCAAAATGTCTATATGAGTTCAGCTATAACATTTCTGCTGGGGATGTAGCAACATGTTTATTTCTGTGCTCAGAAAAAGGAAAATGCAATAAAGATGGGTGTATTCCACCTTAAAGTAAGGAACAAACTGAGAGAGTCAAAAATACCTGTGCATATATATAAAATTTATAATAGCCTTCTGTAGTTAAGTTTCCCCATGATTTGTTAAACAGGGAGAAGTGCTGGGAGAACCTAATGATGACTTAATGGGAGAAGGCTATTGAGTTTCTAAGACATAGTTCACAGAATTACCTACACTGTTTGAAGGTAACTATCCATATTGCTTTCCAAGACTGATTCACTGAGTGTAATAATTTCAGTGCAGGATTAGAATAAAGATTAATTTAGGTAATTTGCTGTCCAGGGCCAGGAGCAGATGCTTAGAAATGAGCACCAGCTTATGATTTCATAATACAGCTTAAGCCAAGATAAAAGCTCTCTGCTGCCAAGAGGGAAAGGTCCTGCCCTTCTTCTCAGCTTCTGCACCCCCAGCTCCTGGCTTCGTAAACCCCGGATGGCCTGTGCATTGCTGGTGCTCCTCCAGACACACAGTAAGCCAATTTACTGCAGTGGCAGAAAGGTCACTGCAGTAGCAACAAAAAGAAGTGCTTTTGTCTGCGGCGAGTCGAGCTGGCTCGCCTCCTGATCCGCCAGGTCACAGCGCCAGACGGAGCGGTCACGCACGTGGCACCAGTGGATGTGGGAGGAAAGAGCAGGGAAGGCTGGGTAGGAATGAAGGAAAGAACTAAGAAGGAGGGACTAGGGGGGAGTAAGGCTTCCAAGCTGTGTCAGCAGTGAGACATTTATTTGGCTAAACCTTCTATTTTTGCCTGTTTGACACCTGCTGGATAATCCAGCTGGCCTTCTCACAGCAGCATGTACAGTGGGTGGAAGAGCTCTGTCCTGAATGAAAATATCTCATTTACAATTTGTGAAAAAGTCTGCATGGGGGTTGCGGGGGGTTGTTTTAGTTTTTGTACACGTGCATTACTTTACAGTCATTGTTCCTGAGTTCTGTTGTCCATTTTATTGCTTGGTCAGTCGACATCATGCAGTCCTTCTGCAGCAGTTCACAGGAGCCAGAGCTGAAGGCCACACATGATCTCAGTATTCAGAAATTGTTGTTTCATCTAAAGACTCCATTATGTGACTTTTTAGCCTGTTTCATGTAATTTATTGATATGTTAAAGAATAAAGATCCCAGCACTGAACCTGGGAGCATCATGATAGCTGCCCTTACACTGTGTTTAGTTCAGTGTTCTCATTCCTACTTCTTAAACCATAATCAGTCCTTGAGAATCCTTCCTCCCAAACTGAGAGGGCTGAAGAGCTGTCAATAAGGAGCACTGTTGCCACCTTTTTTTGGAAGATGGCAAACTCAGCACCTGGGCATTGATTGTGTCCATGTGATGGGTGACATGGATGTCTTCCCTGGACTAAATGAATGGGGATGCATAGATCATACAGATAATATTTACCATTCGTTCTCTCCTTTGATTGTTAATTTTTCCTGTGGTTTCCACCAGTGGCAGGGAGCCCTGGTTTAAGGTTGGTGCCATACTGCCACCTCTCATTCCTCGAGCACTCTGTCAGTGCTAAACTATAGATCACATGCCACGGCAGCTCCATAGCTGAAGTGCTTTAAGCTCCTCAATAAATATCATCTGATCTGGGTAGTTTTTCACTGCTTCAGTTTCTCAATTTGCTCTCAGTCATCCCGTACTGATTTATTAAGCTGAGGCAGTTCTTCCTGGTGAAGAATGTCTCCATTGTAGGAAATTCATGGATACTTTTAGGGCCATTAGAAGCTTCTGAAAATCTCTGAGGCTTTTTCGTGGCTTAGCAATATGTCCTGTCACAAACATTAAATACATAGTCACTCTGGGGTGCTGTTTGCTCTGTCCCACCCCTGACAGGCACAAGTCAGGGCACTGTGTCTTTCTTCTTCTTTTTTTTTTTTTTTTTNATATTCTATAAAAATAAGTTGAGGCTTTATTTTGTCCTCTAATATTCTGAGTCTTGATATACACTTTGGTTGTGTTTTCAACTCTTGTTTTTCATAGAATAATCATAGAACCACAGTGTAGGTTGGAAGGCATCTTAAGGATCATCTAGTTCCAACCTCTCACCATGAGTTGTTTTTTTTCTTTTTGCCCCTGAACTGCAAATTTAACACAATACAGACAGAAGTTTAATATAGTGGCCTGGGGTTTTTTAAATTAAGATTTCCCTTTATGGAATGGTTATGAGACAGTTCAGGATATGACCATTAGATTACCTACTTAGTAACTTATTTATTTTTTTAAATTCTTCTGAAATTCAGACCCTCAGTGCTTATGTAGGTTTACAGCAAGGCTACATGACGTGCAAAGTGGTGAACACATACCAACTTCTGTTGCCTTTCAGCCTTTTTACTGTAACTCAAAGCCCTTTTCTTGTGCTTTAACAGACAGATGCTCTTTTTTCTTACCCATTTATGAAAGCAGAACAGGAACTATTTCATTACTCCCTCTAGCCTAGCTGTGAGTGGTCAGCTACCCAGATATTCAGCACGCCAAGGAAGGTGGGGCATATTCCCTGGACAGCCAACTTCAGGGCAAGGAGACTTGTGCCCTTTGGCTTGGAGCTGCTGTCCCTGAGGCTGGTAGGCACCTTTATTTGTTGGTGGTTAGCAGAGTCACAGGCAGCCTCTCAGCATCAGTTATTTTGTTCTGATAAAGCTGAACTGGAACGTCACTTGGATTTGTTAGTTAATCATCAGCATTTCACTTTTTTTTCCCCCCCTGGAACTTCTTTGGGCTTTGGCTCATACTGACTTACAGAAATTGCTTACTCACTCCTTTGTCTCTGAGATTTCTTCCAGTCAGGAGCATAATGAATATCAGCCAACGTCATTGTGACAGTATTGCAAATATCTCCAAATATTGCCAAACTGCCCCACCATAGATTAAGATTTGATTGTGGAAACCAGAATTTGATGAGAAAAGAACTCTAACCATGGGAATGATTGGTCATTGGAATGATTTATCTGTTGATTGGAATGGATACCCTGTAAACCAGAAATATTAAAGTCAAGGGCACAAAGACTTTTGTAAGGATGTGCTTGTTTCAGCCTCAACAAAAACTGTTACAGAAGAGAGAGATGGTAGGAATCAGATTATATTATGACAGTTTTCTCTTTTTTTTTTCTCTTAAAACTATATAAATTCTATCTCTTAGACTAGAAGTGTTTTTCTGAATTATTTACCAGTTTACATTTTTTATCATCTTTCTTCACATCTATTCTTCACTAGAATAGTAATAGATTAAACAAACAGAAGTTTTGGGCTTTTATTTCTGGATGGCAGAAAAAATCCACTCTTCAAGTCACAGTCAGCATCCCCTCTTCTTTCATCTCTTTTTGGTCACCACTGAGGACAGACATGTTCCTCTGCCTCTCCCTAGACACGTGCTGAGCTCAGAAATTCCACGTCTCATAGCTGTCTCTAGAGGGAATTGTCATATGCCAAAGTCCCCAGCGGAAAGGACTGCATTTTTACTGTTCTGGGTATTTTTAGTATCTAGCAGGATTGGTAGAAAGGGTAGCAAAGCAAACAAAATTAGTTTGAACTTCAAGGTGGAAATAACTCATCCATCAGACTGAGCATCTTTGCTGTTGGAGTTTTCTTCCTCTTCGAGTCTGTTGCAGTTGAAGCTAAAGATGCTCAAATTCAAATGCTCAGACAGTTTTAGAAATGAATCTATGGCTCATTCCTTGATGCACTGAAGGAAATGCTAGTTCCAGTTCAATTCCAGGAAAAAGTACACACTGCCTCACGTTGCCTGCTGCCACAACTGCTTGTCACCTCAACTTTGATCTCTCCCAACCCATTCAACTCTTTCTGTTCCATGGAAAGCTTTGCTTTCATACTGAAAAATGATCTTTAAAAGTGTTTACTTAAATGAACAAGATGCTGCTTTTGTACTTGTCCTGTGTTTCTCATACCATTACATAAGTCCTTTTCCATTAATTCTCTGACTCCAGAGATCAGTTCTTTGCCTTCCAGGGTAAGGCAGCTCCTGGAAGGCAGCACAGAGCATGGCAAACACCACCTTGGTGTATTGGCTTGATTGTAGCTCAAGCAAAGTTCTTACCAGGCTTCTGTAAAGAATTGTGGCTTTCACTGGTTGCCATCACTTGATTGCTCTAATTAAGATTATATCCCTAAAACTTTACTGTTTCAACCAAGTTTTCCTGCTCAGAATACAAGATTTAATCACCATGTTCAGTGTTAAAGAACATGTGGACTCCCTTACCCTTTTATCCCAGAAGACTAATCACGGGATGTGTCAGCTTAAAGTTCCAGTGGCAATGAATGTTTTTTTCACATGAATAAAAAATGAGGAAGTGTGTGCATGCACGTTTTCAAGCTGGTGGTTTCCAGCAGTCTTGGTCTCTAACCAGCTGTTTTCTCTGTTCCCTCCTCGTGGCTTCTGCAGCAAACATGTTTTTCAGAAGATTAAGGTTTTGATGAGGGAAAATGGAAAGTCCCCAAACCATTCTTTTCCTGCAGCCTGCATGGCTGGCTGGGAAGCATAAGATGTGCCTACTTGACAGCTTAGTGGAAAGGGGTAGAGCCAGCCAATTTATTTTCCTCTGACAGCTGAAAACCTCTAGTGTCTCTCCCTTTCCTCTGCCTTGTGTCTACTTCTGATTGCAGGGTCACTGCAAACTAGTTCCAACTGGTTGCAAACAGCTGTGCTGTTAATTACTTTACTGGCCATAGAAGATCCCATCAGGTAACATTTTTGTTTGGTTTCCCATCTCTTCTTTATGCTCCTCCTTATCTCTGCAGAGGGAATCAACAACTTTCCCAATGCAAGAGGTGGACACTTAAAATAATAATGTATTTAATTGCAAAGGAATGTTCGAAGGGAAACAAAGTGCACTGTTCTCACACCTGCTTTGGTACCTCTTTTTGAATTACAGCCTGCAGGAAAGCATTGCTTCATCTATTGCCTCTGCAAAGCACCACAGTCACAGGGTGGGATCACTCTGCCCCCTTGTCTGTTTTGTGCTGATTATTGTCTTCTGTCTCCTTTTATAAAGCCACATTTTATAGGGGTTTACAGTTATAAAGTCAAATATTATAGGTTTGTTATAGGGAGAAATTCATGAATTATAGAAGATATGTATGATATAAAAGCAGATATAAACCAAGATTATTACTCTAAGTCATTAATTCAAATGAATGGTTCTCATAAAGTACAGTAATAATGTCAGAGATTGCATGGTTAACCCAAACACCACCTTAATTTTCTTCCCAGTTCTACTATTTGGGTAAAAAATCTTGTACTATTGAACAAATACATCCTCCCCAGTAAGGGTGGCTACCCTTTGGCTTCCAGCTGGAAGATATCCAGAAAACAGAAAACAACAAGGACTTAATTCTCCAGTATTGCTCCTATGAATCCCCTACATTTATCAGTAAATAACTGAGACTATTAACTTAGAGTGGCAGCCTAATTCTTCTAGTACTTTTAAAGGAAAATATCTTTCCAAACAAGAAAAAAAAAAAAGACCACTGAGGTGCCCATCAGAACCTTCTGGTATCTCCATGCCCTGCTGAAATAGAGTTAAAATTTTCCAGAAGGGATAAAGGGGAAATGAAATTATGTTTCCTGACAATGAGTGGGCTTTCTTAACAAGACTGTTTAAATTTAACTTTGATTGCACTGAGAAAGATGGTGATAAAGCTTCCAGCAAAATGCTTTGGTAATAATTGCAGCTAAAAGTACAGCAAAACATGGGAATAAATTGTCTGGTTGTTGTGGTGTGCCTGGTACTGATAGCTTTTAATAATACATTAGGGCTAGATAAGCATCTGCCATTTTTGGGGCAGTCCAGTAGATCTTGCCTGCGGGCAGATGAATGAACTGGTTATTAGACTGAGGTCCCCCACAGCCCTAATTTTCTGTGATTGCTCATGTTCCCAAGGAAAACACTTCTGCTCTTGTCACCCAGGCTATGAATGATCAAGGTCCTTGGTGCTGTCCTGGGTGTCTGGAGCCTTGTTACGTGCCCAGATAAAGGGTGGGACAGTGGGGAGGTGAATATTTATATTCTTTCTGCCTCGCTGGTTGTACTGGCTGACACTGTTTTACCCTGACAAAACCTTTGCAATCCTGCCCACAGCAGTGGTCTGAGCCTGGGCTGGGGTGTGGAGTGTTTTCCACAGGCAAGGGAGCTGGGACAGCAGGAATTCTGTGGGACACCTGCAGAAGCAATTTCACAATGTTTGTTCTGTGGAAGACAGCCACAAACTTGGGAGAATACATCTGCAGGTGTTGCATCCTGCTGCAATTCTTATTTATCTGGCTGGCACCACTGAAGTGCTCAGAGATTTAAGTTATGTTTTGAATTCACTTTCAGGGAGTTGCCAGAAAGTCCAAGAAAATCTGTTCCTTTCCTGTTTAAAAAACTCCATAGGCTGTGGAATGTAAAACCACTGGAAAGGAAAAAAAAAATCCTTTAAGCAAGTTACATTTTCATAGGATGCTATTTTTTCTTCTATTTTATTTTTACTGATGTTTTTGTTCCTTATACATGCTACTAAAAGCTTCTTAAGCACGTGAAATGTTTTACCTACATAATTTCTGAGATGAAAAATGGATAGATGCTGTTAGCAGCTGGTAAGGAAGATCTCACTTAAGGTTTATATTGTTTGTGTCTTCCCAATAAATTGCTTGGCACGTGCTTTAAAGCTTGTCCTGGAAGACAAACTAGGTATAAGTGTAGCAGTAATGGAAAATTATGTTTTACTGTTACCTAAAACTTTGCATGACAAGGAGTCTACAGCTGGATGGGCTCAAACTAGAAACTACTTCATGAGATTCATTTAAATGGAACTTACTTGTGAAAGAAGTGGAATCAAATGAAAATTCATCTTAAATGTGGTGGCTTGCTTTACTCTTTGAAATAAAATTGTAGGGTCCAAGATGATTCACCACATAAATAAACTAGATTAGCAAATATTGTATTGATTCCTTACATTTACATAGGGCTATTCTTCTGGGAAACCAGCATCCTGTGCTGATTTACATTCTATTCTCTTTGCATACGTACCAAACTTCTAAAATAAGTAGCAGATCAAATGCTTTTTACCACTGCAGAAAAGGATTAGAAAAGCAAAGAACTGCCAGGAAAAAAAAAAAATCATAGGTACATGGAATTATCAATGGAAATTTTTTCCTTAGGACTGACTGAGACCAGACCATGTAGTTTTTGGAGAGCTGAGAGTTGCTAAAAATGACCTTGATCGTGACCAGCTCCCAGGTAAATAAAACTTGTCTGTTTCTATACTTTTATTCAGAACTGGGCAGGCTTTGTCACAGTGGGGTAAGTCATGAGTGTGAGGAATTTGTGGAAGTATGTCCTAGGGGCAAATTCCAGGAGTGATCACCCAAGGTTATGAAAACCACAGGTACAGCTTCCAGTCCCAGTGGGCCTAAAAGAACAGGAAGACTGCAGAGACAAAACACTCCCTGCATTGGTTTTGGGTTTACTGTAAAAGAATGCTATCAGACTGTCAGAGAAAGGATATTAAGGTATGTTGGCTGATGTGCATTTCCTGCTGCTGCGGGTGAACCAACCACAACCTTCTGTGCTGCCTTCTTTTTCTGCCTTACAGAAACAGCCTCTGAAACCAGACACTTCTAGACTAGAAGAATGAGGAAATGGTTGATGGTTGAAGCCACTCTCTGCTCTGCTTCCCTTTCACTTTGCCATGCTGGTAACTGCACACATTGGAGACACCATATGAGCTGCCAAAGAAAGCAGGGAATTATCTTGATAGCAGCGCTGAGATAGCATCTCTAGGGGCAAAGTAGAGGAGTGGAATCAACAAAAAATCATGATGGTGTGGATAGGCTTTCTCTCTTTAAACTTCATTTTACTAGCTGCTTTAGCAAACTCTGAATTAAATATGAAATATCTCCTTGAAACCAGTGTGGAATCCCAAAATGGGATCTTTGGCAACAGAGCTATTTAGGTAAAAAAGCTTTCCAGAGGGTGCAAGTGAGATTCCGTGTGCAGTAAAACACAGGAGCTGGCAGCCTCTGGCCCTCAGAGGGGAATAACTTAAAATCAGTGCATGAGTCATGGAGACAGGCAGACACAAATACTCTAGTTAGCCCTCTGAGAGATCAGCATTCCCATCAGGCCACCACCCTGCTACGTCTTGTACACATTCTCAGCTCAAAGCAGATAAATAAGTCATTTGGGAAAAATGGACTCAAAGGATTACAAAACTTCAGTGTAGAAAAGGCAGTGTTAGATTGTTAGTTTACTGATTACTTTCAAAGACACTGCTCCAAAGCTTGGGTTTAGCTTTAAATATGCTGTGTCTGTTTCAAAGCAGGAATTCAAAGGTAATGGAACTGCAATCTTGTGAAGGGTTGCACATCATTTCACAGACAGCTGAGTGTAGAGAGCCGTTCAGGACAAGAATTGCTTGCACTTTTTTTGTTGTCCTCTGAAAGGAAGTCCTTGATTTCTCAGAGTGAAGCTGAAAGTTCCTGCCAAGGTAGAGAGCAGAGAGAAGGAATGAGGGAAGATGGATGGAAGTATTCTTCTGTGAATTTGTCTAATTCTTTCTGTAATCTACATGTACCTTTGGCTTTGTGAGCTTCCAAATGTAGAGATTTCTACAATGCAGTATGAAGTTCTTCTTTTTTTTTTTTGTGTTGCCAAGAGAAAGAAATTCCATTAAGGCCTTATGGCAATATTCATGCAGCTCTCCTGTTCAAAGCTGTTGTTTAATGACAGATGGAATCAGGCATTTGGACATGGCCAATGGTGAATAGTGATTCATTCTATCTGGTTACCTGAGTTATGTGTCTGTGAACAACTGAATTATAACACACACAGGGAAGACAAACTGATGTAAAGTGGAACAGTACAGTCCCAGGCATAGGAAAAGAGTAAAGAAATTGCTAAAGCAAAAGGAATTATTTCTCCAGAGTTTTACCTCCCAGAATCTTTTGTCTGAGTCTGGTTTCCAAACTTCTCAGAGGTTGTTCTATTATTCCTGCTTGGGTCACATCACCTGTGCCTAGAGCTGGTCAAACAGGCTTTGACTGTCAGCAGAAGTAGCCAGATGCTTCCACTTCTGCTCTGTTTGCAGGTTCCAAGGAGCACAGGGAAATGCTCCAGGCTAAAATCATGACAACAGTAACAGCAGATCCAGCACATACTTTCCAGATGATTTTATGGGAACCAGCACTTCATGAACGTGAGTAGCACTCAATATCCGTCCTTCCTTCACCACTGCTGCTTCTGCCTTGGGACACATCACCCCTTTTTCCTGTCTAATGGAAGGGAATCACATCAGCAGCTCCTCTAAGATGAGAGATGTGGTGGCTACATTAGAGTAGCCACCATGGTGTCACCAGAGCTGTAGACTTGCTTGGAAGTACTGACTGTCTCAGGTCACTGAAATACCTATTTCTCATTTAACATTTTATGCATAGTGTTCACTCTCACATGTATGGCTTGTGAGATATTGCAGCCCTTCTAAGGCAGGCTAAGAATTCCATGAGGAATACTTTGGAGTTTGTCCTCTGGGATTTGTTCTCAGCACTTTACAACTGCTGTAATTAAAACTGTACAAATAACTAACAAGTTACACATGGAACTGGAACTAAGATGTTGTCTTGCTCTTTTCAATTTTCTCTTTTTCTTTTGTTGTTCACATTTCTAGAACCTACAAACAGAAAATAAGATCTCTTTCAAGAAAATGATGCCTCTCTTTCCCAATTTCTCTGTTTTTCGGGGGCAATGAACTGACACTGCAATCAGTCAATACCTAACAAAAGTAAGGTACAGTTACGTGACAACAACAGTCTCTTGTGCTCTTTATTATCAACTTGAAAATAAATCCCTGGAGTGTCAGGCAGATTATCTTAGATAGGCTGGCTTCCATGCCCACTCTTACTGTATCATATTTGCCCTAAAGATACTGTTCCAAAATTTACTCTTATACAACTGATCATGAGAAATGAGCTTGACTTTTGCAGGCTTAATATTGCTGATAGTTCCCCCTTCTCCTCCTTTATAAGCTTTATTTTTTTAAGGGATCCAGTTCACTTTTCACACTCCTCAAAAAATGTGTGGCTATTTCCTGAATGAAATAACCAGGGCTCACCTCTCTGGTAATGGCAAAATCAATTTAAATAAAAAGAAGCCTGGACTTCTAGCTATCATTTAAGAAGGCTGTACCACTTTCATATGCTATTCATGGAGGGTAGTAGAGAAGTGGCAGTCAAAATCCACAGCATCCTTAGGAATCCTTGACTGCAGTTAAACTCCAGGAAAAGTTTCTCATTGACTTCCTCTGAACCAATAATCTTCCAGTCTCATCAATGTTCATTTGTCTTTGCTGAGCTGTCTGTAAAGAGAGGTGAATTTTCCAGACCTACCTCAGCCTGAGCCATGCAGAAGTTACTGTCTCTTTGAAATATGTTCTGACAGACATGAATTCTAATCAGGCACAGATGATTTTTCATTCATTGAAGACTTGAACCAAAAAGCAAGATGTGACACAGCTCAATCCTGCTAATCTTATTTCCTCACTTTACTAAACTTAATCAGCAATTGCTGGCACTGGCCTTTCTTTCCTTGACATCAAGAAAAGGATGCTCCTACTTAATTAATCACTTCCAGCCTGATGAGGAGGCCTACACTTCTAGTCCAGTGTGGGATGCAGATAAGGACATGCATTCCCTCTAATGATCAAGCACAGGTGACCCCATTGACACCATCTGTGAGGTGGACAAAACCCAGCAATCAAAATGCTGAAGTAGAAATAAAGTGATTATTACACTTGTGCAGATCTTTCCCTTCACCTCAGGGAAAGGCGAAAAACTTTGCAGATGGAAACAGAATGAAAATACATTCTGGATATAATGGGGTTCCATTTTGTCAGGCACATTTTCAAGCCTAAATGGAATGTGTGTTTTTTTGCAAATTAACTAATACAGGACTCGGCCCTGTTGTGTGTGGTGTGATGTGTCCACAAGAGCAGTGAACACTAACGTGTCACACACTGGCCACATAAAGACTTTCTGATCTGCAACTCGGAACTGCTGGTGATGGGGAAAAACCTCTTGTGATACAGGGCTTGAAGAGATTATAATATAATCTTATAATAAGAATTAGTCCTACTTTCTGAAAAAGATACTTAGAACAACATATAAAACCTGGGATTCTGACATCCTCCTTTGTTCATAAGAGATTCATTCTGAAGTAAGCATGAAGATATCTCATTACTCCTGCCCTGTATGTCTGGCAGCTGCCTAAAAGACCACAAGACACTGTGATTAGGGAAGTAACAAGGGCAGAAAAGAGAGTTGAAACACCTCTGAAATACATTTACAATCAAAAGGGAACAAAATCTCCCTTTAAAGATGGAAATGAAGACACTGGAATAGTATCTCTTAGGTGGTAACCTGGAGAAATAAAATTTTTTGCATGAAGTTGTACATGAGTCCAGCACAGATGTTCTCTCTATATTCGCCCTCCACAAAAGATATGAAACCAAGCTGAATTAGGAGATTTAACTATATTCTGAGTGTTAGTGGGTTTGGTTTCTGCTTTAACTATGTCTTCAGTTCTGTAAACAAAATGTTGACATTTTGACTTCATAGTGACAGAAGATCTAAATAAAGACTTGTTTCAGGAAAAAAAAAAAACTGAGAAGATAGCAAGCCAAGGCACATTATTATTATTAGCATTAGCATTTTTTAGCATTATTCTAGTAATTAGAAAGCATTTCCCATTAAATTCCCACTTTTTTGGGAGGGTAGGTATTATTGCCATGATCCAGGAAAAGTCTTCCTGAGAAGAAGTACTTGTAACCATTTCACCTGGGGAGACAAGGCTACCACTAAGTCCAGGAGTGGTGCTTATGGATGCATCATGGCTCTGTCAGGTCCAGACATCTTTTGTGGGATCTCATTTAAGTTGTTTACAGCATAGACACTTATGTCTGGGCTCTTTATCTAACCACCCTGAGAGGTCAAGCAAGAGAAAAAGACACTGACTAATTCGCTTAAACTCAAGGGGACACTTAAGGAGATCAAGACTATCTGCTCACTAAAAATGTCAAATTCTGTCCAGCAAGCATGGAAAGAGTCCAGGGGGAATACCTGGCAGGCATTTAGACTTAACCAAAATTAATCTCACCCTTCAGTTCAGCAGGTGTTGCATAAATTAATAGATCACAGACACAGGAATAACCAGATCACGTCCTCCATATGCCTCCAAATATGCTTGTGTGACAAAACAGTGAAAATATTATTCCATCATCCAGTGGCTCTCTACATTTACACCAAAAAGCCCCCATCTGCTGATGCAGCCATAAAACAGCTGCAGAGGGGAGGTCAGCATTGCTGGGTGTTTGCTGGCTGCTGTATTCTCTGTTTGTGGCAACAAACCAAATGGAGCACAGAAACCCAACGGGCTTCCTTGGCTTGCAGTCAGACTGTGAAATGGTCCCATCAGCTGGGCTGTAGCCAGCACTGCTTCTCATGTCAGGGATCCAGGGAAGAAATCAGTCAAGCTTGCAATTTCTGTCTCACCTATTCCCACCCTCTCAGACTAAGCCAGGCATTTTAAATTCATCACGCTCCTTAGCCACCTTTCCTGCCCTGCTTGTGTTTTTCCTCCCATATAAATATATATATATATATGTTCTTTGTCAAACATAGCAATCTGAGTGTTATTACCATAGAAATTACATCAAGAACTACATAAAAAAGCTATTTCCTTTATCCTCTCCTTGAAATTATTGTCCAGCTGCTTCAACAGACAAAAAGAATAATCATTCCTTGCACACATCATTACTATTGAAAAGATTAAAACAGTCTGGCTATCATAAAGAAAGAAAAATAGCAACCCACACACAGAGGAGCATCTTCTGCATGTAGCCATCCAACCCAAATTCCAGGACATGGCCCCTCCTTGGTAAGAAATGTCTCAGGATGCTGCTTCTCTCCCTCTGCCCAAGCAGCCCTGGAGGTGGTGAATAAAGAGGAAGGAAAAGTAAAAAGATGTAATTAAAAAACAGCCAAACAAACAACCATGGGGAAAGCTGTCTGCCTGCAACCTGCCTGTAGCCCAGGAAGATCAATCAGTCTCTACATTGATTTCCAAAACAAGAGAAGAGACTGGGAAGGGCCAATACTTCAGTGTCTCAGCCATTCTTCAGTTCAGCTGTGCCTGTGTTATTGCACATAAGAACATGGTATGATTTGCACTGAGGAGTGTTAGGTTATTATCCCAAAAAATGTGTTGGACAGCTTCATCACACAGACAACAGACTCATCTCACTGGTGCTTACTTCTTGTAAGGCAAGTTTTAAGAGAAGATTATTGCTTCCTGTACTTTTGATGGAAATACATTTAGGCTGTTTTCTCCTAACTTGGGTCTTATTTGATAGGTTCAATGTCCTGATTGTAGCACTTTGCTGCCCATAAAATTGCACTCAGGGAAGAGCTGCTACAAACATTGCATCGTAACAATCCCTGGATTGTGCAGCGCTCGGTACAGCGTGGTCGCTGTCCTGATTGAGGCCCCAGTGCTCTATTACCACCCAAATTATGTTAGAACGAGAATAGGAAATGGGAAAAGTGCTTCTCAATGATTATGAAGTTGAAGCTGTTTTATAAGCAATGTGGGATAGTTTACCTTGTGACTCATGCAGCTATACAATTCAGTAACACCTATCTTATCCATAAGGCTATAATCGAGTCACGCTGTTTTTCCTGAGGCTGCTGCACCTTCGTGTGCATCCACATTGCAGTGGAAACACTCATTTGCTAAAATAACCCTAGGTGTGTCATCCAGAGCTATGTCCCTGGCAATCTCATGTTACTGCTGAAAGCTCTGACTCCCTTCTGGCCGTCTTTGATTTCGCTCTGATGTCCCTCGACTTCCAGGGAGGTTGCTGGCAAAGCAGCTCCAGCTGCACTGCCCACACACCCCAGGCTGCACACAGAGGGCTCCTCAGGTCTGCACACTGCACCTTTGATGGCCCAAGTGGGAGCCACACAAGCCCCACTTGCTGGGAATTCCGTGGTGTCCCTTTTTCTCTTCTTCACTTCTTAAAAGCAGCAAGATAGTGCAGAGATGGAAATTTTCTTCTGACCTCGTTTGGATATCAAGGCCAGCCCTCATATCCTCAGGGAATAGACAAGTGTGTGGGCTGAACATGCTGCTTGACACAATTTGTCTTAACAAAAACACTTGGCTTGTAAAAGTAAACACTTGCAAGAAACTGTGCCAGCTATAATTCCATCGCTCCACTGGCCCTATTAAGCACTTTATTAAAAAAAAAATTCTCCCATTGCTGTATACAGATTTGGTTTTATAACTCATGCTACTGTCCCAGTGGAGTCACAAAACGTGCAGAATTAGGAAACCCAGCTCCCACTGTCTTGGGATAGGCCAGGCCAAGTTGGGCTAGGCTGGAAGGGAAGTCACAAGGCCACTTGATTGAGTTTGTAGTTTCTTTTGACTTGGAGCTTTGAGGGCTTCTATTTTCAGCATGTTGGTAACTTGACACCTTTTTCTGTATTTAGAATGGTTTTGGGAAATGAAGATGAGGCACAAAGCTGAAGCTGGAGGCTTGGTTCCTCTGACTAACCATCAGATTTGTTTATTTGCTTGTGATTGCAGAGTCTCTTATTGTGGGTGAGGTTGTCTATGTCAGAAAGGATGTGATTTAAATCTTATATCCCAGGGTAAACAGCAATTACTTCAGAGACAATAACCTCACAAAGCTGGGTTTTCATCACTCTGCAAGTGTAATTATGCCAGACTGATATGAGAAACAGGGACAAGAATTGGATAATTCAGAATTTAATATGACTGTTCCTCAACGAAATGGTGAGAAAACCCACTGATTATGATAAAAGATGTTCAATATTTGTGCTTCCAGAGTAGGGAAAAATATTTTCCAAGGAGCTATTTCTGGGGCAATGATAATTTTCCCACCAATAATGCTTTGAATAATACTTCTATACAGTTCTTTGTGTTAAACTTGTTTAAACATCTTACCTTATCTTTCCATATGAAAATTTGTTAACTTTTAAAATACAGCTTACACACTAAATCTCCTGGGTCTAAGGAGAATGACAACAATAATACAATGATTTATTTCTCAGCTCGGGTACCAGCCCACACATTCAGTTCTAAATGAAATGTTCCTCCTTTATTTTTTAAATATAAAATGTTCATATTTGAGCACCCAGAAAACTGCATTAGGTAATACTACACTGTGTAAAGGAGGTCAAAAGAGCCAATATAGCAGAGAACTCTGTGCTTTAAAAACTTCACTGCTCCTACTGTAGTTCTACCTTATGCAACCAAATACCAGTTACATGAAAAATTGTGATAACGTTGCAAAAGCTGCCAGAGCTCTGAGATGAGCTTTTGTACCAGCAACAATGAACAACACTGACAATGAGCAATGCTTTTTTCCTGTTAGAGAAAAAAGAGCAACTCAGCACAGCTAACTTTGGAAAGAACAAGCTGCCACTGTGCTCATCTTGGAGCAATTTAAAGGTGCTTATGAGTTCACTCTGCCCTGGTCTAGGACAAACACATGGGAAAGAAGTTTGTGATCCTTGTTTCTTAGGGTCTCTCTGATTTTGTTCCACCTAGAAGACAGAGGGGAGATGTGGTCTGAGAGGCCACCAATGGCAGAGCAATGACCTGTAGAGGGACACTGAGGTTTTGTTATGGAGAAATCTCAGCATATCAGCAACTGCTTCACTACTAAATTCATGTAGTCTTACCTTCAGCCTCTGCAAGAGCTGAGAACAGGGCAGGATGCATCTGGAGGTGATAAGTCATCAGCGTGCCTAACACCTGGAGTGGCTGCCTGTCACCTGGAAATTTTTCTGTTTAAATCTATGGACTTTGAGTGAAAACTTTCAAGTTACTCCCAAGATTCTTCCTCCTTATTTCCCTCCACCAGTGCCCATAGGAAAGTTTTTCCCTGCCTTTCTGCTGTCCCACTGGTCTGACATGCATTCTGTTGGACCCTGAGCCCTACTGCAAGCTTGAGGTGATAATTAGAAAAATCAATGAAAGAAGCATTACAATAACAGAGCTCTGAACTCCTTTTTAAAACCATTTGACATGCAGAGGCCTCCCACTGTATATCTAACTCAGAGGGTAAATTCTGCAGAAATCCAGAGGCTTCATCCCAGGAGAGCCACCCAGAGCATTCCTGCACAGACTAGCACAGAGCCTCACTGCATGCACACAGTTGTCTGGATTTTTCTGCAGCTGCTCACCCCAGCAGACTCTGGCTTTGTTTACTGCAGAGCAGGATGGACAAATTGCTGGACTGAAATGTGTGACTGAGATATGAATTAGCATCTCCTGACTGCTCATCTGCAAGGAGCAGTTATTGTAGCTAACAGTAAAATATCATTTTGTTCTTCAAGGTCTTCACCCTTTGTACTAGAGGGAGTTTACTTAACCAGGCTTGGAAATGGCAACTGCTGTAGGGCAGTGCCCTTTCATCTCCCAAAAGTAAGAAAGAGAGAAAGAAAGGGTTGTGGTTGTGTATCCTTCCCTTCTAATTTAAGCCCATTTTGTGAAATTACCATAATGCCTTGGATATGCTGGGCTGCATCTCCTAATTGTTCCCAATTCTACTGCCTTTAAGTAGCTGTGCCTTGGTCTGTGGCCCATCTGTTGTACCTTTGGTAGGAGCCTTACTGGAACCTGTGGCACAATTCATACCTACATCAGCCTATTCAAAATTTTCTCTGTGTTTCTCAGTGCTGCTAGTTTCATCTTTTGTTATATCCATGCAGTCATGGTTGCTGCAGTTCAAAGTCCTGTGGCCTCTTTCTTTTCTGTCAGTCAGTCAATTTTTTAGGTAGAACAGTAGAAGAGATTAAAATCAAATTATTTTAGAAGCTCACTGACAGAGCCAGGCTGTATCCTATCTCCTTTTGGAAGCAGAAGCATAAAGGTTATACAATGAGATACTCCAGAAACACATAGAAAAAGTCTTCCTTTGCTTTTTTAGTCCTTGTGTGTGATTTCTTCTCTTTCCAGCAAATTAATAACCTAAGTAGACACCCACAAAATCCCAGCTCCATGACATGGGATGCTCTTTGTCTACACTAACTGAGACCTCAGCGAAGCTATTCATTGTCACTTGTGGCTTTGTAGAGAGACACCACTCTCAGAGTCAGCAATCCTTGTCTCTGTGAATAGCACTAGGTCAGGTAACTCCCGTTTGATCTTGCCACTGCTGTTTGCTGCAGGCCCTTAGCCCAGCTCGCCCCTCTGCTGGTCCTTCCTTGGCAGCTCACAGCTTTGGCTCCATCAGCACAGAGCTGTACAGGCCAGGATGGACAGCCCTGAGGAATCATTTCACAGCACTCCTAAACAATTTCAAGTCATGTGAAATGATGAGGAATAATTTCAAACTGTGACAGACTTCTTTTGGTTTTCCAGAAGTAGACCACCTAGCAAATTCTCCTGTGGGAGTGTTTCTAGCCTCAACAGAAGATGTCTCCAGCACGCGCGAGCATCGAGAGCGCCCGCCTGTTCTCAGGGTCTGGATGTGCAAAAGGCTTTCTGGGAAGCAGGTCAGAAACTGCCAAAATAATCCATGCTTCCCAAAATCATACAGCAAGTTGTGGATGCTAGAGAGCAATCAGGTCATTGGCTGGTGGCAGAGGGGCTCCCAAGTTCCTGAACCCCCAGTGACTGCTGTTTTGCATGGTGCTCCCAGGCACTGTTCTCACTTCCTGCTCTCTTCCCCTTGTTTTTCCTTCCCTGGAGGCTGCTGCTGACTCCAAAAGAGCAAATGTCTTGTGGGCAGAAACAACAGCCTTGTTTCAGGGAAACTGTGTCCATGCTGAAGATAAGACTCCACTTAATGCCTTTGCCAGATCAAGACCAAAATACTGAACATCTTCAAGATTGTTAGTTATTGTCCTTGTATAATCCATATGATTGCTGATTAATTCATGGATATATTGCAATTAGAATAGAGATTAAAATCTCTGATTTGGCACAAGGAAAGGTGGGAGCTGAACACGCATATGATAAGCAATGAGGAGTCAGGAATTTACCTTGGGACCAAGTGCTCAGTTCTAAGAATATCCTTGAAAATTCTGAATTTCAGTTCCAGGTTTAACATCTCCAAGAAGTGCAAGTGCTGCCTGTCAACACTAGAGAGCCAGGAGAAATCCTGTTTTCCCTCCTATCCTATTACTCAGCACAGGGTTAGTCATAACTGCCCAAAATAAATGTAACTTTATAACATAAGGCCTTCACTATGCTTTGCTATCCATCTCTCTGGATTATTTAATTATTTCCTTTTCTACCTTACTTGTCCTTCTTTCAGCTTATTGGTTTTAAAGGAGTGTCTAGGGCTACACATTCATGTAAATTAAAACAAAATAAAACACTTCAGGCTCTGCTCTTATGTTTTCAAGTGAATCAGGAAATGCACAATCATCAAATTTAAAACAATTATCGGAAGCAAAAATCCTTACCAAGACAAGAAAACACCACCCAAACTCAAACACTGCGTATTATCTCTTGCTAACATCACCATTAATAATCTTTTACCATATTGGCAGAGGAAAGTAAATTACAAAATCCCTCATCAAAGGACCAGAAGACAAAAAATAAAATCCTGGAGGTTAAACTTTGACGTTTTGGGAAGGATGTCAAAGGCAAACTGCAGTAGCTGGTCTCTTTGCTCTACTGAGTGCTCTGCAAGAGAGCACAATGCCTGGCTTTAATTCCATTTCAAAACAAGCAAACAAAAAATATTGTTATTTCTCTGGAATTTACATGACATTTATTTTACTATAGGAAATAAAAGGATGTATTTCTTTTTCTCTGCAGTTTTGTATGCTGAAAACTACCATGAAAGAGAAATATGCATTTTTTTAATCATTGTTAGTAATGAAACTTAAAGGTGTTCATTGGACACAGAACTGAGTTTCACAAATAAGAAATTTGCAGGCAGGACATTGATAGATTTTCATATCCCACCTTACAGCAGCTGAGAGAGATAAATTGCTGCATTGTCTGGATATTTCTAATATTAAAAAGCAGAAAGAGCAATAATTTCAAAGCCCAGAGCAACTTTGTCTTTTTCAGCACATGAGATATTCTTCCTTTCATAAGACTTCCACCACAGTTTCTGTAATATTGCAAAAGTTTCCCCACTGGGACAGTACAAGCCTGGATTAGCATTTGGGCTGAGGTCTAGATTATTACATTAGGGATGCTTCAATGCAAAGGATTTGCTGCTACACCAACCCCTTTTTTATTTTTTTTCTTTTTCTTTTTTATTTTCTTTCTTTTTGACTGACTTGGTACTAGAAAGTTAACTTGAAAAAAACTCGACCAAACAAAAACCAACAGCTGGAATATATTCTCAACTACGTAAATTTAATTTAGTTCCACTAAAGTCCTGGCTAGAGCAGCTCTGAGAGTGAGCATCTGATGGGAACAATAAGAAGCTGTATGTTAATGCATATTCCTCAGTCTATAGAGGGACAGAGAAAGTGGAAATATGTACTCTTTAAAGGTAAAATCCACAGAGAGAAGCATTACCATTTACATTACTGAGGTGCCCTTTAGTTGAGATCCAAATTTATCTTACTGAATTACAAACTTTAGACAATCTATTCTCTCTGCAGGTCAGAAAGTGCTGTTCTGTATGCCCAGCACAATGGTGTTTAGTTATTAATATTCACAACAATATCAAAAAGGGATGGCACTGTTATTGTTACACAGTTTTAGTCTTCTTCCTGTCAAAGCTGGAGGCACTCTGGAAAAATTGAGATGGCACCTGGATGTGGTTTGTTTTACTCAGTATCCAAAGGCCAAATAATAAACTTTGTGGGATATCAACTTTAGGCAGCTCAACTGAGCACAACTGGCTTTTGCAAAGGTTATTGAGGCTTCATATCACCATGTTTTCCTTCCAGATAAATGTAACATTAATAATAACTAGCAACTCTCAGTGATACACCACAGTGCTCTACACGTGGATCAATATTTCAGTGAGGCAGCAACTTTGGGTTTGCCCCTGAGGTGACAGTGTGGGACCAGAGCCCTTCCCAGGGCTTCTGTGCTGTCAGGTGTCCACCCATCCACTACACCCATTCATCTTTTGCTACAGCAGTGCCCAAGTGTGCCTGCACATAATTTGTCTGAGTGAATGGGGCCTGCTCTTGAAAAATCAGATAAAATGAGGTTATCCAGTGAGGTCTTCCCAGTTGTAAAATGAAGTAATTAATTTAGTCACCACACTAGATGATGTTTTGCACTCCCTGCAGTCAAGTTTCTTACCATTTTATGTCTCAAATGCATTTAATTTAGTACGCTGGATGCTCTACCAAGTTGACAATGCCAATGCATCATTCATGCTCCACGAGCTTCACTCGGGACTGCTTTATTTCCCCAGCTTGGCAAAGTCTGGTTGTTTCACTAAGTGCCTTTCTAGTTGCTTCATTAAGTGACTTTCAGATCTCAGCATGCACCTAATTCTCCACCCTGCAAACTGGCCTGAGGTCAAGAAGCTGATCACTCTTCTTTGTGTTTAAGCATTTTGTCTCTAAGGTTCTGTCTACAAAGAGATTTCCTCATTCTGTTATTAAAAGCAGCAGGGAGATCTGGAGGTTGGCTCCTACCTGCTGCAGGGAAATTACCAGGTCTGATGTCACATATCTAAGTGATGTCTGGAAGAACTGAAGCCCTTTCAACCCCTTAATTCTATGCTTGGGATCCCTGAGTTGATATCATATGAATTTTCTTATTTGGCATTTGAATTCTGACTAAAACAAAACAAAACAAAAAAATCCTCTTCCTTCCCCACCCTGAAAAGAGCAACCTTGCTCGGGAGGAAGCTCGCTTGTGCTTGAGACACAGGAGACAAAATCTTGCAATCACATTCATTCTTTCCTCTCTCCATGACCTGAATACATTTAAATCCCAAGTGATTAGAATGAAGAAGAGCAGGAAGGAAAGATTGTTTAAGGTGACTGAAAAATTATCAACCCCCAACAACATCTCTTAAAGTCTGTCTTAGAAATGGCATCTTATCCTCTCCACAGCCACTGTTCTGCAGATCTTGCTGGGGAAGATCATGTAGTAGCAGAAAGGTAACTAAAGCCTAAAACAGAAGACTGGAACGAAGAGAGACGTGGAATTACTCAGATAGTTTTAGTTATGCAAATACTTAAGACTAAAATACCAACAGGAAGAGTCTATAAACCCCTGAGAAAATACAAGTAGTGAGATAGAAGATGACAGTTTAGCAAGAGGGTTAGAATGTTCTGTGGAGCAATCAGGGACAAAACTTCCCTGTTCCATTGGCTTCTGCCTGACTGGCAGACTTGTGAGGATGAGGAAGGGATATTGCATCACTCTTAGGCTGCTCAGTAGTTATCATTCACCTCAAACAAAGATTTAGGGGGTTGCATAGTGGTGGCAGATAAGTGCCAGAGACTATGAAAACCTGAACTGCCCCCATCACCTTATCACGTGGCATTGTGCACAATCAGTTGGTTCTTTGGATGCTGTCTTCCAGATTTGTCCTTCAGGAGTGAAGGCCTTGAACAGCAAAGCTCTTTAACATTCCTTCTCTTGGTTTGGCTCAAAAAGTCCTTTTCTGTCTCATTCACACACGGGTTCTCTTTGCCTATGGACAGGCTAGACTGTGGATCACAATTTCCATTCCAGAGGAACTGCTGGTATTTTATCATTTTTGAAAATAACGCGTTGGAAAGCTGACATATTTTGTTTTAACATTTTTGACTGAAATGAACAATGTTGATGTTCCCAAATTAGAATGTTTGTCTTGCTGAACTCAGCTGAGTTTTATTTGAAGTCAATTCAAAGTGAGCATACCTCTGCCAGGGGTGCTGCAGGCTCCTGGCTTGCCACTTGCTTTGGGATGAAGCTGCAGTGACCTAGGGGAAGTTCAGGGTGGGATAAAGGAGTCTGGCCCGTAGTGGAGCATGAGAAATAAGTCATGTGAATTCTGATATAATAGGATTTGAAGGGTTCAAGTAGAACATATTTCTGAATAGATGATTATGTCCTGCAGTCATTCTGTCTGGGAGAAGGGATGTACTGGCATGACAGAGGCACAGGAGCAGGACATTCCTACCCAGAGAAGAGCAGTGCTGAGTCTCTAACACCGAAACTTGTTGCAGCAGGTCAGCATGTGTTTTGTTCCAAACACAATCCACAGCAAACTTTAGGGAAGAGGAAACAAGTTCACGGCGTGCAAGAAAAAAAGAAAAGCACTGATCCTGAGCCTGCTTTTCAGTGCCTGTTATTAGGTCTGAGGGGAAAATAAACCAACTTGCAGACAACAGGAGAGCAGCTGATTAGCTGCCTGCTTCTCCCAGGTCCTTCTCCTCCAGCTCCTGAACAAATTGGCTCAACATGCTCAGGCACTGGGTAGGGTACTGAAATATTAACTCCCTCTTTCTCCTTCTCCCTGAAATAATTCCTTCTCACTTGACGTAATTGACTCTTTTTCCAGGGAAAATTATTCTTCATTGAGACTGAAGGAGGGGAAAAGTGGAATAAAATGTTAATGTGAGTAGAGGGGTAGGGGGATGTAACAGCTCACTCTCTTGAAAACTGATGCTACTGTGGGGTTCTCTATTTTCTATGACAGGGCTACTCAATGTGTGTGACTTTGGTTAATATTTTGTCCAAAACAGTGTCAAAGACCCAGTATCCTATAGAAATATAGAAATATTCTTTTTTTCTCCCATTCCAAATGGAAAAACAGCATCTGAGATTTCTTGTAGACATTCTCATGCCACTAACACAATGCTGTGGGAAGCCCACCTTGTCATGACATGGACACAGGTCCTCTTAGGACTTGGAGAAGAAGCAATGAGAGGAGAACAAGAAGCTGAGAGAGAAAGCAAAATTCTCAGGGTAAATCTACTGATTCTGAGCAAAACAAAGCACCTGACTTCTGCAAAGTATGTCAATTCCTTGTTTTACTGTCAGAGCAGAAAGCATGCCATGTTTTAGCATGCACTGTTCATAAGAAAACTGTGCCATCTTGTGGGAAAATGTAGAAAATATCAAACCATACCTTCACATACATTATGCAAAATGAAAGGCAGGTGCTTCCATGATCAGATATTTGAGGGAATATTCAGGAGGTCACCGTGCAAAGTGAAGTCCCCAGCCTGAGCACTGAAGGACCAAAACCTTCAAAAGACAAGTTCAGCTTCCTGATCTAAACACTTATGTGGGCTTTGTCGTTCTAAGATTGAGAAGACAAGCTCAGCCAGGTGATTTATTACTGAAAAGTGCCAGTCTGGCAGATTTTTCCCAGCCAGCTGTGAACTTCCACAGTGGGCTAATTCTTACCCAAAATAAATCAGCATAGGCCAGCTAACTCATACCATCCTAATTTGGAACCTTTTAAAGAAAAGAATATGCAGGTTGATCAGAAGAGACAGAAATGAAAATTAAGGGAAAAGAAGACTATCAGAACTCACAGAAGAAAAGCTGTATCATCAGAGCATCAGTCTCTGTGATTCTTGGCAAAGAGCAAGCCCACGAGACTTCATATCCACAAGAATCCTGCTATATTAGCAGTAAAAAATAAAACCTAGATAATAGGAACAAATGTCTTGGTCAGAGTTCAAACGCTCTACAGCAAATCCTTGGATTATTTGTATAGTTTGGAACAGTGATGCTTTTCAAATGGACACTTGGACATGAACATTACTGGGCTGCTGTTGCTCAGGAATCCTGCTGCAAGAGGCAGCATGAGGCAAAAAAGATGAGAGAAAAGAGACTTGAATCTGTGGGGCCAGGGCATAGAGGCAGAGAAGAAAAGGTGAGGAAAGCAGCCCACTATCCTAGAAAAGAAGAGGTAGTATAAATCTGTGGCACAGAAGGGCTGTGCTGGACCCTTCCTTCTCCAGAGCCTGCAGTGCTTTCCCACCATTTGAGCCTGGCCCTGGTGTTGTGGAGGGAGCTCAAAGCCACCTCTCAGCCCCTCTACTCACAGCTGCTTCAATAATTGTGGCACACTGCTTCTGAAGGGTGAGATTAATGAGCTCTGTACAGCCCAAGCTGCCCAAGCTTTACAGCTGGGCTTACCCTTTGACAGGAAAAAGCATCAGATGTGTCTTATCAGCTGCACTGCTTTCCCACGGCCATTTAAATAAGGCAAAGTATGGAAGAAAATTCTGGAATGCAAAAGAAGAAAACAAACAAGAACGCAGGTCAGGACAAGATGCATTGCCATACAATCATATTTGGGACACACATGCTTTAAATATAAAAACAACTGAGAGATGCCAGACAGTGGAAGGAAGTAGGATATTAAAAAATAAAAATAAAAGACTGTCGGAAGTCTTAATAAGCAACAAAAAAAGGAAGTCTGAAAACGTATGTTTTTTGCTGATTGGAAAGCTTCCCTCTTTATTATCCCTTGAGATATAAGGGAGGGTTCAGTGGCAGGGAGAAAATTTTTAGTCTGGTTTGTTATTTCTACATTAAGAATAAGGACAACACAAAATAAGGAGAAGGTCAAGCATCAAAACAAAAAGAGAGTTCATGTGATATGTCCAAAATGTTGGCAGAACCTATTTTAAGTGACAGTAACTCCATGGAGTAGGGCAAGGCTCAAGACACTGAACTTTAAGCTAAGATGGAGATTGAGTGCATTCTGTTCCCTGGAAGTCAATATAGAGAGAGGGGCTCCAGAGAGAAAAGAAAAGGATTTCTCTCCAATGTTTGAAGTTTGGCAGATTGAATCAGGACTTTGCTGTGGCCATAGTGACACTGGGGCTGTTTGGTTCAGGACACCAGACTTGCATGTGCTGGTTTTGGCTGGGATAAGAGTTAATGTTCTTCACAGTAGCTGGTATGGGGCTGTGTTTGGGTTTGTGCTGGAAACTGTTGATAACTCAGGGATGTTTTGGTTATTGCTGAGCAGAATTTACACAGAGTCAAGGCCTTTATGCCTCTCTCATCACCCCACCAGCAACTAGGCTGGGGGTGCACAAGGAGCTGGGAGGGGCCCCAGCTGGGACAGCTGACCCCAACTGGCCAAAGGGACGCCTCAGACCAAACATTGCCATGCTGAGCATATAAACTAGGGGAAGCAGAAGGAAGAGGAGGGACATTCACTTCTACTCCTCCAATTCTCTCCCCCAGCCCACCCAGGGAGGATGAGTGTGGCTCACTCATTTCTGGCTGTGGTTAAACCATGGCATGATGTCTAGCCCAAAGTAAGACTGCACGTGGTATGTTTGTGCCCCCAGCAATGTGTTCTTCACCCTATGGATCTGTCCTGGTTGTGCCAAACTGTTTCTCGTGTGTTTGCTGAGGCAGCACTCCCTGAAGTGAGCCTGGACAGAGTGCTGAGTAGCCACAGTAATACTGTCTGGCTTGGGCAGGGAGAGCTCTGACAGTCTGGGGTTTTTGGCAGAGCATCTCCTTTCCCTGGGGCTGCTAGGGAGGGCAGAGAATGACAAACATCAATCACACCATCCTCTGAACCCAAGGTGCCTCGTGGAACGCAGGATTACCCACTGGCATGCAGAAAAAGCAGAACCAGCCTTGGCAACAAGGCTCTTGGCACCTGCAGCCTTAATGCTCAGGGCAGCCATGAGGGCTGCTGGTTTTGCTGGTGCAGGAGGATGTCAGCCTGTTCCAGCACCAAGTTCTTCAGAGAAAAGTGCAGCTTTGTTAAAGCACACAAAACAGAAAATGAGCCACAAAATTGGGACCTGGCCCTGATACTCAGACAAAAGAGACAAATAGCAAGGAGTCAGCTTCAGCACCATGCTGCAGTAGATTTTTTTTTGCATGTGAAGATGGGTTATGTAAACCTATCCTGAACACATCATGCACTGGTGAGCTTCACTTAGGAAGGCTCAGGCTTTTAGCTTTACTAATTGGGGCTTCCTCTGATGACAGCATCAACTCTGCTGAAGGAAATAGGAATGTATTTGAATAAAGACCTAATCAGGCCAGTAGCAACTACATATTCCCACTGCTGAATGGCCTCTTTGTCAATTCAGCACAGATGTTTGATTGTACCCTGGTTGCTTGGCTTCCTTTTTATGCACAGCCTAACTAGTGTGATTTTAAAAAATTGCAATAACATTCCTCCATATTTGCTTTAAAGTCCTCCCTGTTGGTTTTGACTTTTCTAAAAATACAACTACATGTGAGTTTTGACTAAGGAACATTTTTAATTCCTATTCCTAATTCCTATTCTCTGACTAAAACAGGACATTGCCATCATTCCCTGAGCTTGGGGAGCCCATGGTGAGTGCTGGGGAGCAGATAGAAAGGTCTCTGGAGGAAAAAGAATATTTACAGGTTGAGAACCCACAGCTGATCCCTTAGCATAAGCTATCATGGGCCAAGAGTTGATGTTCACTGGCTACATTGTGTACCTCTCATTCTTTGTTTCTCCTGGCAATAGACATGCTACTGGCCTCTTTCCCAGTCCAAGCTATTCAACTTGAGACAGTGCCAAACCACCAAATTTGATCCAATTTTAATCTCCCAAAGCTTGGGATAGGGTATTACTCTCATATCTTGTTATAAGGTTTCTTCTCATAACAAAATCACTCCTTTCAAATATTCAGAATATACAAATTGTTGCTGTCAAATCCACATATTACATTATTTCAATTGTTTTCCTTTAGTTTTTCAGTCTAGCCCATGAAAAATTGATATATAAATCCACTGATACTTGCCTCTTCTGACTTTCAGCTGGATTTATTGCATCATTTACTCCAGAGTCTTGAAAACCTCCAGCCATAGGATTTTTAACAGGCTCACTTCTAAGGCAGACCATCTCTTGTCCTTGCCCCATCTCTCTAGGAAATCTGCCCTCTGCTCTTCCTAGTGAAAAGGTCTGCTTGAATACCAGGTTGTTTAAAAAACCCAACCAAACAAAGGAAAACAAACAAACAAAAAAACCCAACTGCAGCTATTTTACGTGGGCTGGGCTGTGTTCCCCCTTGCACAGCCATGCAGTGAGGTAGAGGAGGGAGGGTACAGCCTCATGGCCCATGGTCACAGCATGGGGGACACAATGAAGGTCCCACTAAGTGGATTACTGATCACCTTATCCATTAACCACCAGCAGATGAAGGAAAGAAGTTATCCTATGGTTTAAAACCAGTTCACTGGGGTTTTAAATCCAAACTCCAAAACCCCGACTGGCCATTTTTCATCATTTTTTACTATGTTCCAGAAAGGAAAGGTAGGTGACCTTATTTCAGCTCGTAGAAGTTTTCACCAGCCCCAGCACACTGTGTGAGAGAGCTTCTCCCTGTTCTGCACTGGTGATGGCATCTGCTTTCTGAAGCTGGGTCCAGCTGGTGCTAGGTTGTGTTATGGATGAATTGCACAGGCACTTTTCAGTCTGTGTCCTTTAAACCACATTGTTCTGAAGACGTAGACCACAGAATTTGTCTTGGCTGGAATATCCCAGACTGTCTTGAGAATTTAGTCTTGCCAGATATTGTTATCCTGGTAAAGTGAAATTTTTCACTGCACTGATTTCCCTCTGCAAAGCAAGCAAGCTCGGGCCAGTGTATTTCCAAAGACTGAATGTTATGTAGGATTTGTGCTGAAAAATCTGTGCTGGATTTATGTGTTATATGAACACTTCCATGATCCCACATATGCACATTTAAACCTCTGTGCTATGTTCTGTGCTGCTCCCCAGACATCTGCAGACACCACAGATTATACTGTTTCCTTTATGGTCTCCCATCAAGAGATACTCTCCGTACCAATTTTCTTGTCTGCTGATTAGAATTTTTAAAATTTGGATCCATGTTTCTTCCACATGGTCGTTCCTTGAGCCAAATTCATCTACAGATGAGTAGAGGGAAGAAAAAAGGCTGCACAGCAGTGCTGCACTTGTTCCCCTACAAGGCCCTAGGATAATTAAAGCTGATGGTAGAGCACTCAGCACTCAGTGAAAATAGTTGCCTTCAAGTTTCACTTTTCTCTTTGTTCCCCTCACAAGACATCACAAAAATTGTTTTGTTTATACAGAGATGACATTATATCTTCTGACCCTAAAGCAAGTCCCCTGAACTTATAGATGTTTTCACATGTGCAATTCCCCAATTTCAGTTGCAATGCCAATGCACTGGGTGCTCAGTCCACAGGATGAGAGACTGAGACAGTCACAAGCTGTGACATTTAGATACAAGCTGTATACATTTAGATATGTAAATATGCAGGGGAAGACCAAAAATAATTTTTGAAAGGCCTTCTCTTCTTTAGGAACAAAACCACAAGATTTTAAACGTCCAAGACTGCAAAAGGACATAGACATGTAAAGTGAAATTTAGGTAAGTACCAATCTTACAGCCTGATAATCTGCTGCTGGTCTGAAGAAACTCCAGCAGAGTTTCCCAACACAGAGTTGTTAAGGTACATCCTGCACAGTAGGTTAGTCAGTTTTCTGATGTAGGTGTGATTTTGCTTGGACTCACTGAACTATCCCAGGACTAGAGAAAGGTGGCAAACATTATCCCCTCACTGAGTTAAAGGGGGTAAAGTGAATCAACTGAGGAAAAAAGGAATTTCTTGACTGAATCCTTGGGTTGCTTTATAAAAGAATAGCTATGTCATCAAATTTGCCTTAGGACCTGTGTGAAAATATAAGCCTTCACTTAGAAGAGACAAGTGTCCGGTTTCTAACTCTAGGATTGGGTCTTTTTAGCAGATTAAAATCATGATTCCCATCCTTTGGTATTTGGCTGAGTGAGCCAGAACAAGGTTTTTCTGCCTGCCTGAGAGGAAGGGCACATGCCACCACTCTGCCTGTGTCACTGCACTGCCTGGGACAGGATGGGATATTGGACCCAGTCCCTCAGTAAATGCCCAGCTCATATGCAACAAACCTGACTCTTCCCAGAAGTGTTGCTCCTTGACATGCATTCAGTAAATAATCAAAGTCCTCACTTTGAGGGTTTATTTATGACACATTAGCAAGCATATTTTTATTTGGTTTACAATTATTGCTTTTTGGTTTTCTATTTAATTCCTCAGGGGCTGAAATTTTTTATTTTATCGTGGCTTAGTGTCACTGAGCAACTGCTATAGTTGAAAACCTTATTAAAAGTATTTTCATATCTTTCTGCTTTTATTTATAACAATACTAATTGGAGCAGTTAATAAGCCAATACCTACTTACTGCTAAGGGCTGCTTTTTATTGTTGCATCTTGAACTGCGGCCAGGTTAGTAATTCACATTTAATATCCATTCTCTGGTGTCCTGATCTCAGCAGGCAGGGAGAGTGAGAAACACTTGCCTCAGAGAACTCAGATCTTCCACATTATTTGCAGACTAGCACAAACCTGGCAATGAGCAACTGAGTAAGGGGAAGCCGGGGTGATTTTGGGTAATAAAGGAGCACTGTTATCAGTGAGCACTCACAAGGCAAGCTGCTGAGAAATGTGTGTGAGTTGGGGATTCTTTGGTACTTTGTTTTTAAGAGGAAGCAGATGAAAAGTTCAAATATTAATTTCCAGCTTAATCCGTGCCTGGCAGAGAGGAGGTTTCAGGCTCCTGGCCTGCTTTATTGCCCTGCCCAATAAAACCTTACTGTTGCTGCTACTGCTGGGGGAAGGGGGGAGAGTCACCCTACATGCTTCCCTGGCAGGGTGGAGCTGCTGTCCTGCAGCGGGGCAGTGGCTGGCACCAAGTGTGACACCTTCAGGACAAGGAACTCTGGGGACAGCAACCCTTGGGGGTGGCACATTGAACCCTGTTAACGCTGCTTCTTGAGGAGCAGAGTGAGCCCAGATCTTCTCTGCTGGTGCTGCAGTTTAGACCACCACTTCTATGCTGCCAGTGGGAAGGATGCTTTTGTGACCATGTGAAGTCCCCAAGGGTAGGAAGGGAAAATGTGACAAAGAATAATCCTCTGCTAAGGAGCTTGCAATTTACATACAAGCCCATTGTTTCAGGATTTAAAGAGATTAGTTCCATGTAACCTGCACACTGGGCAGGCTAACTCTGGCCTGCCTGGTCACCCTTCCCAGCCATCACCTCACCTAAATGACCTCGTGTGGAGGGGAGGCACCACGGCTGCTCTTTCCTCTCTGACAGGTCTGTGCATTGCAGTCCTTGTACTACCAGCTCAAGTTATCTCAGCAGGTCCAGCTCAGGCTGAAGGGTGTACTTCTCTTCCCTCCAAGAGCACTGAGATTTTCAGCAGGTGAATGGCTCCCCAGACTCTATCCCTAGCTGGCACTCCAGGCCTTGCAATTCGCTGCTTTTTGGAGAGCACAGCTCCTTCAGGCTGCCTTTGGGTCACAACAGATCACTGCACAAACTGTGCCCTCCACACCCTCTCAACAAGGCTCTCCTGCCTCAGGGCTTTTTTGAGGACTGCTCTCAGTAGTGGCAGAGCAGATGTCTAGCTGGAGTTTGGCACCTCAAAATAGACTATCATCCCGAAATTATCCACACACGCTGATGCAGCCAAGTTGCTTCCAGAGAACTTTTCCATAGCACCACATTTTTCCAGCTTATCCCTTTCTCATCCCCCATTAAGGCACATTCTCACTTCTCTCTTTCAGTCTCTCATAACTTTATCAACCAAAACTGATGCACAGTATTAAAAATCGTCACACTCAGGTTATTCCATGTTTATCATGGTAAAAGTAGATATATTTCCTTTAATAACTAAAACACATCACTCTGTTGACTACCACTATTATCCTGCTTAGAGGGTGGCTATAGTTAAGAGTTTCTGTCACTCATGGTATCTCAGAAACTATTCTTATATAAAACATCAAGTACCATTTCCATATGAAGCTTAGAAGTATTCTTTTCTGGATATGAAAAGAATATTTTTCTCTTCCAGCATTTTTTATCCAGACACTGGGCTTTTAGGGCTTGTTTACTTTGTAACAGGTGGAGTCAGTGCTCTGTAGTTACCTTCCCATGAAATTACTTAGTTTGAGCTGGGGTGATCACCCAGGAATATGCAGCAAAAAAAAGAAATAAGAATAATAATTAAAAGAGTGAGTAGGTTCACTGCTTTATGAGGTTTGTAACTTAATTAACAGCATGTATATCAGCAGTGCTGCAATGTTCTAGGTGAACCTGCTTTAACAAGAGGGTTGGACTAGATGATCTCTAGATGTTTCCTCAGCCCCAAGCAGTAATGATTCTGATACAGCAATTTAGCGATTCACGTAACAATTAATTAGGTGAATTATTTCCATATGTGTGAAACAAATTACTAAGTACTTCAGCTCTTTCATGCAAAGAGTAGAGATGTTATATTTGGTTTCACATAAAAGATTCAGGTTCAACTTCCCAGTATAAAAGTCCAAAGGTAATTGGAGAGTAGCACTGTGGGTATGTTTGGATAATTACTTGAAATCAAGGACATGTTTATTTCCAGCTTTACACCACCTCTATTTTCAGTGCTGTTTGAAGAGGACAAGTACAACTATAAACATTTTGATAGCCACTTAAAAATCACAAGAGGTGCCCAATATTATTATTGCAATGGGTTTTACAGATGCTTAAAAGCACATAGCAGATATTAATATCTTCTTTCATTTCATTGCTGCATTTACTGAAGCAAGAGCTTTATGAGAATTTGGTATTGTTGTCACTGACCTTTCCTCCCAAAAACATTCACTACCATATTCACCATCAGTCTTTCTTTCAACAGCATCAGTTTAAGGAAAAAAAAAATCTTTTATTTATTCTCTTTATAGCTTAATCCTTTTTTCCCCCCTGTTATTATTTTGACTTAATAAAAGGCTTTTTAAAATTATCAGTAACCATGCCTGTGAAATGTACCATCTGGGAGCAGAAACAGACCCAGAATGCAGATAAGCCTTAAAAGAGAAGTATTTGACAAAACAAAGCAGCCAAAAAAAGAAAGGGAATTTATTTTATTTTCATTTTTTTCATTCTACCCCATCAAATATGGTTTCCAATAAGTGACAGAGAGGAGGAAGAACTAGAGAAGACACTGCACTAGTGAAAGACAAATAGCTTTTTATTCTGTGTAATTTATGCTTGAGATTACAATGCAAGAAATACTTAAGCCTGCTGTGATTCAAGGTTCATATGAAAAACAAGCAAGTCCTCTGATTTAAAAGGAAATAAACCACTTCAATCTCAGGTTATCAACTGTGGCAGTGATGGGAATGTCCTCTCCTTGTTTCTGCATTTATGATGTTTCTTTTACACCACTATTAAGAGACGTTCAACTATCAACATGAGAGTATGTGGCAGGCAACAAAAATAATCTTGGAACGCAGAAGAATTATAGGGAAAAACGGCCTCACATGAAACTGGCTATCACATCCCAGATTTCCATCCAATTCTTCAGCATCTGAGACAGCCCTTAAGAAGGCCCACACTTAATGCATTATCATAACCTAGTTCTATTACAGCCTGAGAGCTCTGGAAATGCTCCTCACCCCCCTGTTCAGCAATTATTGATATTGCTAAAAAAGCAGCCATCCCTGACATGAAACACCCAAGGCCATTTTGTGCTATAAAATAGCACATCTGTTGAGTGGTTGGGAAGGGCAGTGCAGACTTTCTGTCAGGGAATAGTTCCAAGCAGTGCAGTTAGCCCAGGAATGACTGAAATCAAAAGCAACTGATTTACCCTGTTGAAAATCATTAAAATCTTTCTGCTATTGATCTTATGAATGCTGTCATGCACTGTCATGAGAAGAGTGCCTTTAAGTAGCTCGTGACATTTCCTGTGTTAGGGCTATTTCCAGAATCCATGTTTCCCATATTTCAGAAGGATCCTTCTCAGGAACATAGATGTGATTCACTAGCTATTCGAGGTGTGTAATGATAAAAGGCCATTTCCCATGCAGGGAATATTTATCTAGGAAATGTATTTGTTCTTCTTTGTGCTCATGAAATTCCTCTGTAATACTACAGCGTATTTGTACAATCAAAAGCTTTACCAACTACATCAACAACTAAAAAGTAAAAAAAAAAAATTAAAAATGGACATGTAACCTGACAGTTTAGACACTCTAAGCTGGGTCTCTTCACACCATTCTATGAGGTCACAGAATCATAGAAAAATTCAGTCCAGAAGGGACTCTGGGAGATCATCTGGTCTATTCTCTTCCTCAAACCAGGGATACTTTCAAAGTTAAGTCCAAGGAATGCAGGAAGCATTAAACATCTCAGGTATAACTACTGGAGCTGGAACCAAGGAGCATCTGCTCTTGCAGGTCTCATAAAAAGGAAAACCAAAAAGCATCTTGGGAGGAAAGTGAAGTAATCTGGTGGTTTGAAAGGAGCCACTCAGCCACTGGTGTGCCATTTGATTCAAACCAGGATTCTCCACTGGGATGCCAGTCAAGCCTCTGGGTCCTGACACAAACTCCCTTGCTGTTAAACCAAAGAGTCCCTAGATGACAAAATTTCTCTTCACCCATTCTTTGGCCCATAAGTGGTGTTTCCTATACTGGGAACTGTGTCAGACTGCCAGCACTCACCCAGAAGAATGAACTAACAGTGGAAAGAGTTACATGGGGCTGTGTCTTCAGCTTTTCTCATCAAAAAGCTTTTCTCAGACAAAAGCTTTTCTCATCAATATAATGTCCCATTTTCCTAGCTCAGAAGTGAACCATACACAGGTGGGTTTACTGCTCCTTACAAAGGTTTTTGGAGCCTTGAAGGCAGTAATAACACAGCTTCACCATGATTCTTATATAGATATGAAGCATCTTGAGGCATAAAAAACTAAATTACCAGTCTTACTTTGCCAGAAATACATGATCAATTATCTGTCTGCTTCAATGGTGTTAGTAATTTCAAAGAGGCAAGTAAAAAGAAAATGCAGGCAGCAGGCTCTTTGTGTGTATACTGCCCAATTATAAAATGAGTTAATGAACCTGAGAGGTTAAACATAAGACATTTCAAATGAACATAGAAAGCAGAAAGGCACCAAGTGCAATTCTTGCTGCCATTTCTCTGCTAAACCATTTCTAAGCTTAACTTGCCTGTATTTGAGTCAGCAATCAAAGCAAACATTAAAACACCTGAGACCTAAATGATCTAATAAATCAACACAAATTCAGCCCTTTGCTCGCCTGCAGAAGCTTGTCTGTAAGACAAACCCGTAACAATTTCTTCCTGGAACAGTCCTGGGAGCCTTCATTTACACATCTTTTTACTCGAAACCCTTGGCAGCCTTGGGTTAAAGATAATGGGCAAAAAGTGAGAATGCTCTTTTTTTTTTTAAAAAAAAAAAAAAAAGGGCACAATTTTTTATCATTTTATTCTTTCCTGTGTGGCTTCAGATTAAAATACTGATGTCTTGATAATGAGACGCTGTTTTATGAGATACATTAATCTCAGCTGCACCTTCTGAAAGTGCAGCCACTGTGGCTAAAGCCTGGTGTGCTTTGCACAGACATAAAAACAAAGCTGGTGTGAGGTATTACACAAATGTAGTGGCAGAGCCAAAGGCACAGAGTATGAACTCCTGTGAACTCAGCAGGTTTTGTGGTACTGAGTACATTCTTTTGCCATGCTACTGTGAAGGGTACTTTACCTGTGTCCATTTGCTCACATAACTGTGCTCTGAGTCTCAGAGATCTCTTTACCTTTTCATTTCAGACACCCATAGGGCTATGAAAGTTCCATTTATGCTGAGATTTTCCTCATTTTCAGAAAGGTTGAAAGCCTTTTCATGGTGACACATATTCGGCATGTATGAGTTTAGGTATGGTCAGAGATTTTGAGGTAGATGATATGTTCCTGTTATCGTCAGAATCATAGAATCACAGAATGGTTTGATTTGGAAGGGACCTTAAATATCATCCAATTCCCTCCATGGGAATGGACACCTGCCACTATCCATTAGACCCATCCATTCTGGCCTTCAGCACTTCCAGGAATGGGGCATCCACAGCTTCTCTGAGCAACCTGTTCCACTGTCTCTCACCATTCTCACAAGAAGAAATGCTTTAATGCAGTTTCATTTTGTCAGGAACTTCAGGTTACCTGGAGGATGTGTAGAGCAGCTGTAACAACGAGGACAATGAATTTTGGAACACATTTAGGAAAGACTTGTCAAAATCACCATAAATTTGCATCATTTACCAAGATGGGACAGCTTCCCAAATGCGTAAGTTGACCGCATCATTAGATGCTCATTGGAGCAAACATGGATTTGACTGGATCCAAATTTCTGACTGATGCTTTGCTATAGGTCACCTCGTACAACTTTCCCAGTTCCTTTTGATAGGATGGTTAAATTCCAAGCATGAAGATGGCCCGACCCAAAACTGCCTTCTCGTGCCACCCGCTAGGTTGTCAGGACGTGTGGAGAGGTCCCAGAGCAGTGGGGAGCACAGCAGGGATGTTGTGTGGCTGTCTCAGCAGTGCTCACACACTGGCATTTTGTACACCTAATACCTGGTAGGACAGCTGTGTGGAGGGCATCCTAAAATATGGAATGTTCCTGCAATAAGTATGTGTGATCCAACTGCAAAGCACCATGAGCCAGCTGGAAATGCACTATTAGTCAATTCAGAATGGAAGCACTTTAGTATTATTTAAAGTTCAGTCTTTGTAACTACTTGTTTTCAGCTATTTTTTTTATGATTATTATTTCTTTTTTATTTCAGAACAGATTTAGGCTCCAAAAGCCTTAACAAACTTCATCTATATCCAAATGTACATTTTTCTTTCTGTATTCATCCAGCCACAAGGAATGTAAAGTAATTTCTTGTTTCCTTTAAATGTTTATAAAATAAAGCATACGAATCTGCAAATTTAGCAGAACAGATTTCTTGTGGCTAAAGTATCCAGAATCTGGATCATGTTTCATGATAGAAAAAACACTTGCTACTAAGCAATTTCACATTTTAATTATGGTATTTTTTTAGAAATACTTTTTGAAAAGCTTTATCGTATTTTGGAAAAGTATGTTTATGGTGGTGTTCAAAATAATAATAATTCAAATAGCATTTCTAATTCTTTTTTCTCGTGGATTCAAACTCATGCCTTTAATCCTACCTAAACTTTGAAATAGGAGAAACACAACCTGTGCCTCCTATTTCAAGAAGTTAGAAAAATCTTGGTACAAAAACTGAAAGTTTAAGGAAGTCTGAAAGTCTGGAGCTATCAGAAAGTGGGAAATGCAGCTCTCAAATTAAATGTGAACATCTAAATTTGAGGACTTATTTCTTCAATTTGATCAGGATTTTGGCCCAGTCCCATGCCCTGTGTCATTCCTTCATCCCCTTTTGACAGCAGCCACCCATCGTAGTGAGATATACAACAGATATAATCCCAGCACAGTGCTTGCCCACTTGAATTACAGCATTTTCTTTCCACCTCACAATTTGAGACTTGTGTTACAAATTTTTCACACTGTACATTAATGTTTTATTTCTCAACCTTTTCCAGCGGTTCCGCAAATACTGATCTGTACTTAAGAGATATTTTCTTTCTTTTGACCACATGCAGCCCTCACATAGTTCCAGCTACTGTTAGAAGGGCTTTTACCCTGTAGGCAGAATTTTAGTCTTGCAATCAGTCATACATTGAAATTTCCTTTTCAGGAAAAAAAGGAATTTCATGCAATTGTGGGACAAGACATCTCAAATACAAAAATAGCTCCAGGCCCACGCAAGTGGTCATAAAGCTGTGAAGAATATGACATCAATTTTCTCATGACAATTTAAACCAAATGCAACAAGCATGCAACAAACAACAACATACCTTCCTAGCTAGCACAGACACCAAATATGAATGGTGTCATTTTCTCACCACAAACAGCCTATTAAAAAAAAGAAAAATCTATGTAATGCTTCCCTGTAAAGAACAAACAGTTCATTTAAATAGGATTCATAACTTTCGTGCCAAGTTTGAGAACCTGGAAAATTACTCTCTGTGTGGGTGGAAGAAGTGTGCTTTTTTCCTTGACTAAACACAACTTTCCTCATTTTAGAAAAGGGCCCTCCAAACCACAGTGGAACTTCTCCCCGTGGTCTCCCAGGTGACCTGCCATGGTGGGAGTGGGAGCACGTTCCATGTGTTTCCAGGAGCACGGAGAGCTTCTGTTCCTCCTGCACAGCCTGACTGTGCCACTCTCCTGTCACCGTTGGATATCCCAGCAGCACCAGCTGGGACGGGCCATGGAGGGCCAGGACACAGCAGGCACTGATCAGCTTGGTTTGGCTCCAGGGTGTGCAATTCCAGGTTAGTCTGCTCCAGGTGTGCAGTTCCAGGTCAGTCTGCTCCAGGTGTGCCAGCGCCGCCCGCGCTCCCAGCTCCGTGTCTCTTACAGGGCGTGGTCCACAGAGCCTTCCCACCTGAACTCAGGAAAATTATTCTGCCCTTTGTGGGGCTGGGAGTGAACAGGAGCTGTTGGGAAAGGGCCTGAGGGCCTGGAGATGTCCTTCTGCACTCATACAGGTTGGTCTGTGCCCTCAGAGCAAGGAGAGAGGATGCCAGCCAAATCCCAAGCAGATCCCAAGGAACAACATCCAGGTATGGAAGGAAATCTGCTAATCCAGGTCAGAGGCTGCTCCACACAGTATCTTGCTTTAACTGTGCAGAGAAGATTCAGGCTGACACAGCCACAAGCTATAAAAAACTAATTTTTCCTTTCCCTGCCACAGTGGTGACAACTAATTTTAAAAGTATGTGCTCTTTATGAGCCTGAGTAATAGCCCTTGGGGCGTCTTTCTAATTACTGCAATAGCCTTGGGTGGGGTCTTGAATGTTTTAGTTACCTTTTTTGCCAACGGGGTCAGCTGCTTCTCCTCTGGTGGTGTGTGTCCACATGGGAGCGAGAGACAACATGGGGAAGGTTTTGGCATATAATGTCTTCTCTGCTCTCCTGGAATTCAGTAATTCCTCAGCAGACTAACTAACAAGCCACAGGGAACCACAGAGAGATGGCATTTGTTATAAAGGGAAATAAATGGAGAAGAGCATTTGGGCAAAGAGGGAGGCAGAGTAAAGCACCACAGGTAAACTGCAAAGGCACAAACTTGGCAGGCAGCGCTTGGCTCCCAGCCCACCTGTGCTCCTGCCATTCCTTGAGCCCCAGAGCTGGCAGCAGGAGCAAGCAGGACACTGGCTCACTGCTAGAGGAGACTGTGGGACGTGGAGGCAGAGAGAGGTAAGGACAGCTGCTGGGGAGAACGTGAATCCTCCCTGATCTGCAGCTGCCACGGGTCACTGGGTTACAGTGGGAGACACAGCCTCTGCTTCACCCTCTGAACGTCCTGTCTCCTTCTGCCTGGCAAGCACCAAACAGAAATTTCTGCCCCATTCAGCTATCTGTGAAGACCTAACAGCTCTGTTGCAAATAATATTCTGTGATTAAAATAGGGCTCCTGAAATATGTTTGGGCCCCTTGCACGAGAGAGTGTTTCAGGACCAAGCCCTAGTTTATTAGGAAAAATTAGAATAACGTCAGCACTATTATCTCCCTGGGACACATGCTTGAAACCAGTTATCTGCTCAGTGTCTTTCTGCTCTCCAGCTAAAGACAGCAGGCCATGCACATCCCCAGAAGGAGGGGGTGGGGGGAATAAAAGAGGTTATTGTCACAGAGGCAGTAACCTGTAAAATCTGCAAAGCTGCCTCCATCTTTTCCCTTTGCTGTCCAACGTTTCAACAACTTAGCTCAGCTGTTGGTTTTCTATTAGGCTTATTGTCAAAATAAAAATAATTAAAAGAAAAGATAGTGGCTGAAAGAGAGAGGGAAAAGAGAAGGGATCAGCCATCTTTTTTTTATAATTTCATAAAGGATTATGTTAAATTTCTTGGTTGTTTCTGCTTAATCTGTCTCCTTCCCTTATTCTTCTATTTTAACTCAAATGTGGCATAACCATTAGCCAGCTCTTAAGGGTACAGGGTCAATTTTACTTTCCCTCATTTCTGCTGTCAACAGCCAGCATCATGTGAGGACACAGAGGGACCTGCTGGAAGTGAAATGTACATCATTTTGAAACCCTCCATTCATATGGACATTTTGTTTTGATTTAATGATCAAGAAATTTCACAGGTCACGGAAGGAGGTTATCTGATAATGACCTTAATAGTGACACAGATCTACATTTAGACATCCCTGGGACAGAGGAGTGGTCACAAGAGGACTGTTATCTGGGCAATTTTTCCTACTCTTTTTTCAAGTCTTCTCTGGTTCCTTATCAACCTGCTAGCACACACAATGCACAACACTGTTGTTGTCACTCTGTTCGGTCCTGCCTGTGTCCAGATAAAATTTGCCACGTGTGTTTTCTGTACCCACCCAGCCTGGCACCCCTTTGCTAACACAAGGCACAGGATCTGACCTGCAGGGGCAGCTCCAGGCCAGTGAGGCCAAGCAGTTCCCAGTTGCACCACCCTGACCAGCAAACTGACCAGCCCAGAGCTGTAATGAGGCCACAGGAGTGAATGGAGCCATGCTGGCCAGGGAGCCTGTCCTCATCCCCCAGCATGAACACAGGTGTCCAGGAGGAACAGGGCTACTCATGGTGCAGTAAGCACCTTGGTGAGTTGGAGCTTTTGTGGAAACAGCAAGCTGCAAATGCAGCAATATATATATATATGCAAGCTGCTATAAAGCTCCGGAGTCATGCTGTGACTAAATCCCCAGAGCATTGTGCTAAAATGGATTTTCTGTACTCTTTTCTCATCTCCAGCCACGTTCTGCAGTTTGACTCACAGCTTTGCTCCCATGCTACAATTGCATTAGACAGGAGGTTCTCTCTTCCACATTCCTCCTCCTCTGCTGTTTTCCTTTTTTTACTGCCTGCCCTGCAGCATTGCCCCAGTGGGATTATTCCTTATCTCCCATTACAGCTCTGCATGTTCTTGACCACTGTGAGAGCTCTTCAGTGTCAGCTGCCTCAGTCTCCCCATGCCAGTGGTGCTTCACAGCTGTCCTCCTGTGGAGTGGGGACGTTTTACAAACAGGGGCATGTGTCTGATGTGGTTCTGCCCAGCTCCCACCACACCTTCCTCTGACCCTGTTGATGCTTTTGTGTTTCCAGCACTCTGAACAGTGATACTGATGCACCCCCCTTGATGCTGAGCTCTTTAAGATCCACATTATTAGAGATTTGAATTCTGCTTGAGGAAACCTCATCTCTGAAGCTTGGTTAAAAGATAAGATGTCTCAGTCATGTGAACACAGATGTGTGAAAGGGAGACAGACAGGCATCTTGTTTTGCACAAGGCATTTTCATGTTTCTACAAAGATAATAGTCATAAAACCTGTGTCTATAGATAAAAGCTTACCACTGCGTTCTGTGGAGCCTGGACAGAATTTGGCTCCAAGGGAAGACAGACTTCTTCATTTCTTCAACTGTTTGCATAATCCTTTTGAGCTTTGTAAGCTCAATTAAAAGTACTAAATCCAAGCCATTACTGATTTGAATTTTGGTGCCCAAACCTCACTCAATGATGTATATAAAACCTAGTTCAGCTTATCATATGTCCTATTACAGGGGCATAATTAATGCTGAGTGGAAGCCAGGTTTCCTGCCCTGCAGAAGATTTTCCATTGTCAAAAATGTTGAGACAAATCCAACACCTTTCAGAGAAAGAGAGATTTGACTTCTCTCCCTTTGTTAAAGTGGTTTCCCTTTGTAAAAGTGAATACTCATTAAGAAGAAGAGTGAGGAAGGTGCTCATTAGGTTTATAAATTGCTGATGGCATGTGAAGGAGGCAAGTTGGAATCCCTGTCTCCATTAATACTGATTTCCTGGAAGGAAATGGAGTCCTTACAATGGAGGAGCCTGAAGGATTCTCTCCACAAGTGACAATTAAGGTTCCTGTCTCAAATGAGTTCCAAGGATTTGAATCCAAGTTTTCCATGTTTTGTAGCAATACACTAAAAGATTTCATGCATTCACTGAGGGCTGAATGCTCCCTCCAGCTGGACCAACAGTTCCCTCTGGGTTTGGAAACATTTCCTGCCAGAAATGGTACACATATTTTCCCCAGCTCAGAAAATTTTGGTTTCATTTAGTTGACATTTTCCAAGAAGAAACATATTAACCATACAGTTCCCTGCCACCTCTAGGCTGAACTGAATCCCACTGATTTTAGTGTTTAGAAAAGGGAGATAGTACTTTCTCTCTCCCAGGAGGCAGCAGAAGGAAGGAAGGAAGGAAGGAAGGAAGGAAGGGCAAAACATATAAGAAACAGGGTCGGTCTGGCCTCCATGACAGTTTTTGCTATTGTGTATGACAGAAAGAGCTGGGAACAAAAGTAAAGGTCCAAGTCCCACTGAAGTAAAGTAACTTAGCAATAGGGAATTGTTCAGCTCACAGATGGGATGGAGGTGTCAGTGCTCAGTGGCTCCTCAGTTCACTGGAGGCTTGGTCAGGCTAATTGGAGTGTTCCCCTGGTGTCTTGGCACTCGATACAGCCCAGGATGCAAAGGAGCAGCTGATACAACCTCTGATGAGTGACAACCATCAGAGAGGGAAGGTTGCTGTGGTGCAGTAGATTCTGTCCTGCTGGGATTCACAGGCATGAAAGACAACTTGTCCCCTCGCCGAGGGAGCTGCTGTCAGCATGAGCTGGCTCCCACTGCATGATTACACACAGACATGTGTACATGCCTCCATGTATAGCTCTTCAAGGAAAACAGAGGAGGTGAGAATTTCCTGGTTTTTCCATTACATTTGCCCTCAAGCTTTTGTGCCAAGCTGAAGAAGAAAGTGAGAGCACATCAGAGAGGAACCAGCCCACACCCTTCTCAGCAACAGGAGAGATATTTGGTTCTGTTGTCACCCCTGCACTGTGACGTACATGGTGAAGAAATCTTGGCAGATAATAACAATTCTATGCTATAAATTTGGGTGGTTTGTGGGTGCTTGCACAGCAGGGGCAGCCTCGTCTGGAAGGGATTGGAGAAACGGAGCAGGCAGCAGCAGCAAAAGCTCAATTTTCCCCCCTCCTGAGGCAACATGTCTGACACAACTGGCAGCTCATTTCTCCTGCCCTCGGATGTGAGCTGCCTCTGAATGCCTCCCTTGTGCTAGGGCTGGTACTGAGCTGAATGTGGGCCTGGTGCCAATGATTACAATTCCCATTAGCTGGAATATACATTAACTTCAGAGGTTTCAGACCTCTCCAGCAAGGGAATTGCCTGCTGTATGCATCCATTATTTTTCTGGAAGAGAAAGAACTCTGTTTCGTGCCTGTTATTCACTCCCACAATCTGTTTGTTTTGGTTTATTCTGGGATTTTTTTAGGAAGCTGGCACTGTTAGAAACAGTTTTATAAAGGCCCTGAGGCAGTTCTGTCACCACAGTGTAGTATTTTATGCTGTCATGCAACGTGGCACTGGGCAGCTGCAGCTGCTGGGGATGAGGACATGCCCCAGGCACAGGCAGCTCCAGGAGCCTGCTGGCATGGCTGGAGAGCTGCATCCACCTGTGTCACACAAGGTGAGAGCATGCCCTGTGAGCCCCAGCAGAGAGCCAGGGGTCACAGCTGGGAAGAGTCTCTTGAAAGCTGCAGTGATCTAAAGCAGTTGTGAAAGCTCTTTAAAGCCAGGGCATTACCCGTGCTTTCCACTCACCTTTGCTTCTTTATCCTTGATCAAATCTCACATCCTGGACAGATTTTTGCTGTAAGCCTGAGTTGTTAAATCAATGAGCTCACTCCTCTTCTGAAGCCTAAGATACAGTCGAGGGCTTTAAGATGCTATTCACTTTACAGCTGTTTATCAAGAAAAATCCTGGTTCACAAGTCTGAAAAATGTGTTTTGAACAAAAATCCAACACTTAATGTGTTCAGGTTATTGATTTTTACTTTATTCTGTGCAACCTAGGAGATTTAATTGGTTCTGACCTCCTTTTCCTCTCCAACCTGTGTGTTATTTTCTGTGCTGTCAGTAAAGCTGTGTCTCAACTCTTATCACTATGATATAGTTGCTGTTTCACTGAAGGCAGCCAAAGAAAGTCCTGGAGAAGTGAGTTGATCTGCTGTCGCTCTTATGTGTCCTCACACCTCCCTACACCTGAAACAGGTGTCTTGATTTTAAATCTGAGCAATCTGGTCACTTTTTTCATCTCCTAAGGCTTCTAAACAAATCTGTGTGCTAACTATTGCTGTTGGTTATGTCAGCTGGGAATCCTTCAGGATGTGACCTGTTTGAGTAAAATAAAGTGAAAATTCTTTTCCCCCATCCTTCATCTTGGTGGCTCATTGCAGTCATAGGCACAGTATGGGGGATTGGTCAGACACCTAAAGCATCCCAGGGCATCACCAGAGGTGAGGGCTTTGTGTGCTCAGTGTGGCACAGACAGGCTGTGGCTGAAGGATTTTTGAGTCTAAAGAGATAGACAGGGAACAAGGACAGTGTTGTCCTTCCTTTTCTGCTCACAGGTAAACAAGGCAGAAGAAAAGTCAGTGTTTTACTGAAAGTTTGCCTTTTACAAATTCAGTTTACCCGAAGAAAATATTTGCCTGCATCACGCAAAGAAAGAAATGGAAATATTCCTGAATTACTCTTGAAGACATTTGCTACAAAGTTGTTCTCATGTTTGAAAACTTTGCTGCTTCAGGAAATGATGAATTGGTTCCCTGGAGGTGTGACAGCCAAGTGTACTGGTAGTAATGAAAATAACTCTTGCCTCTCTAAAGATCTGCACATTCTCAGTGGATCTGAGGTGTCAGACACATCAGATCTCCCATTTTTTGAGGATGTTTTGACTTCTTGCATCCTGCCTAACTGCACACTGGTTTAAGGGGCTTACTTGGGAGACTAGAAACTGTCAGTTTTCATTCTGCAGGAGAAATGCAATTGGTTTGTGATTCCTCAGTGTAAAAAGGCTTGGTGTGGCAGGGAATGCTCATTTTCCAGAGGGCAGTGTTTGGTGTTTGAAGGCTCAGGGATTGCTTTGCAGGCCACCTGTTGCATCTCTCATTGCTTTGTTCTTGGCTGCCCAAGAAGAAGGGGAGAGCTGAACCACCCTTCTGCTTCTGCCTGGAGGGAATAGTTTGAGTTGTCCTCTCATCTCTCTCCCGTGTTTAGTCCCCCACCCTTCCCTGAAGAGCCCCACCAGTGTTCCACTGGCGTAAACAAGTGGGAATATCAGTGTGTTAAAAGGCAGAAGCAGTAGATGAAAGTTTCCAGACCACGAACCAAACTTTCATGTTGCACTTCCCTTTGACTCTGCTTTTATCTCAGGGCTTTTGCACAAGAGCCCAGCTCTGTCCAGCTCTGTTTGCTGATGTCATAACCTCACCTGCATCTGGCACCCACTTCTAACCCTGCCTCTCTTCTGTCATCCTCTTTGCATGATCCAGTCTCAACCCACTCCACTCCGAGCCTTCATGCAATGCTACTTCATTGCACCCCACCTCTAATACTATCACCACATAATCCATCTTTTCTGTGTCTCTAATCTCTCAATTTTATAGCTATTAGCCAGAGTCTTTGCCTCTCCCTTTACCCCAGAACAATTTTATCCACAATTCCAATAAGCTGATGAATCTTACGCTCTGAACTAAAATGTAAAGTCTCTAGAAAGCTCTGGTCTGGCTATTCTTGATAATGAGTGGAAATGAGCTTATGTTCAGCATTTGGTGTTTCACTCTGCTCCTGAGATAGCACCAGTTATTCCTGGGTTTGTATTGTCAAGCTCTGGTTTTGTTTTGCTTTGGATTTAACATTTCATAACATTTACTGAGGAGACTTTTTTCCCCTGCAGTTCTGAGGATTTAATCATGAAACTCCCCCTGTAAATGTTCACTGCTGTCACTACTGGCTTTGCAGGCTGAAAAGCAGGAAATGCTCTGCATAGCTGACCTTCCTTTATGATATTAGCAGTGATTTGTGGCAGATATTTCTTGTCTGCTGCATTTCAGACCCCGTTTTACAGTAGCACTGCTAACAGCATTTTCTGTTGCTTAACTGTGAGTCGCAGCCCTGGTGTTTCCATTGGCTTTGTGCCACTGGAGCGTACACTGGCAGCCAAAAGGTTGCAACAAAGCAGAACTGATGGGATCTTTGGAAAGCTAAACTATCCAAAAGGGTCGTGCTGCACTAGCCAGCAAGGTCTACATGCTTGCAGGCTGGTACCAATCCTCAGAGTGTCTCAGGGAGGTGCAGCTCTTGTGATTTACATCAGCAGCGCCCAAGCAGCCACAAGGGAAGTTAACAGTCTGCATTTCATAAGGTGCAGCAAGAGAAAGAAATCAGCCTCCCGCTGGTGACTTTCTGTGCCAGCTCCTGCTGCCTGCTGACTCCTTCTCCTGTCTCCATGCTCCTTCCACTGTGAGCAGCAGCACCCTGGCTGATGCCTGAGGGGCTGAACAAAAACAGCCCTTGCATTTGCATCACGAGGTGGCATCGTTAATGTCTACGTAGTCTAACACACATTTGGCCAGAGCTGCCTTACTGACACATCATTTTGTATGAAGCTTTGGTTTAGGGAAGACTCTGGCTCACTGTTGCTGGGCTTAAACTGTGAGCATCACTCTGAGCTGTATTCACAGCTCCAGTTTCAGTATCTGGGCTATCTGTACAGTGCCTGGGGAGAAAGCCTGATTTCTGAGAATGTTTCACATAATCCAGGCTGAAACACAGAGGCTCTCTAAGCTAGTCAAGAGGAAATACCAAGAAGAAAGGGGCGTATTAAATTCTGTGTCTCTTTGGAGCTTAAACCTAGTGGGGGTTATTTGTCTCTGCTCAAGTTTCCATTGCAAACATGAGTCCTCTCCCTGTTTTTTGTATCTAAATCAGGAGAGCTTTTCTTATACACTTAACATACTCAATTAAGAACCAGGAACCTGGATTCAAATACCTCTTCTACTTGAGGCAACTTGAACTTTCATCTTTTATATGAGCTTGGTGAGTAATGCAATACTGATGGAATGTATCCTGCTTCCAAATAAAAGAGATGGCTAGGCAGTAAAACCTGCATCTTGCGTGTGAGTGCTGTGATCGTGGCAAAAAGCACCACCCTCCTTCTCCTTCTCTCTGCCACAATAGATATTTAATTACCTCCCTCAGACAGTAAGAGATTCAGCAACAGAGGTGGAAAGCTCCATCCCAGAAGATGCTGTATGCATCTGGTCCTAGGGGTGTTTCTTATGGTGCACATCCACATCTCCTCTGGCAGAGAATGGGCTGAGCCAGGACACCTTATAAAGCAGACAACTTCTCAAACACACAAGTCACAGAGTAAAATATGTTCCCCATCTGCTTCCTGAATATGTGGAAAAAACTGAAATGGGCAACATGGGACTTGTGAGGGGCCTTTGCAGTCATATGTTTTTGTGAGTAGTAAGACAAGTCTCAATATTTTGTTTGAAATATGAACTGGGATGTAAGAAGCTCTGTTTTTTAAGGTAGATACAGTGATACAGGCATTTAAGAAGCCTCACAGGGGAAGCTCAGGCGCACAAGGAACTCAGCTATCTGCAAAGCTGCATGTGCAGAATTTAAATTTCAGTTATTTAAATGTAAATCTGTAAAGTATCAGCTCAGCATCTAAGTGCTCCGTGAATGGGAGCTCAGGCAGCTGGATGAAGGCAACAAGGGAGCTCTGGGGCACAAGGACAGCTAAAAGGTGCCCTAAAGTCCCTTCCAGCTTCCCACTCATGGCACTGTGTGGTCCATCCTGGCTGTGGCTGCTCTGAGGCTTGGTGAGATTCTGACATCCAAATTGTTGCTGCAGGAAGCTGCAAGCTAGCTGAGGGGCCAGCAATAGTCATTATGGACTGTGGGGTTCAAATGCCAGTAGTCAAATTTCAAAAGCTCTTTTCTTCTCCTAGGAGCTTGTGCATAGCTATTTTTTCCCTCTCTGTGTTCTCCTTGTTAAGAGGGTATTTCTTGTCCACCTGCAGAAGCCACTTGCTCTTTTTGGTAGATGGCAGTGGTGCTGTGTGAGCCCCTGCAGCGTCAGAGCAGTGCCTTTTATTTTGGGCAGAGGAATGGGTCTGCTCTCGGTGTCTGCCCCCAGCTCTACCATCAGTCCATTCAGTGAGTGAGTCATTTTATGTGCATGTCTCCACTTCTCCCTCCCTGTGGGGGCAGGACATCAGTGTCGGTGTCACGCACGTTGTTCCACGGTGCTGGCAGACTGGCAGGCAGATCTGCAATGCCCATGGCACAGGGCAGGGCTCTGGCTGCAGAGCAGAGATTCTTGCTCAGAGGAACTTTCCATATGCACTGTTTTTCCTATTGAAACAGGGTACATCTTGAAAAAAAAATCTGTCTGTTTGACAGAAGATTTGCAAGGGACGCTCACGGTGACTGGGGTGCCAGGGCAGACTGCAATCCTGCCCTGGGTTTGGGAGAAGCTCATCAGAGCCGGAGCTGAGCTGACATCATGAGCTGGTATTCCCCAGTGAAACGGAAATTATTTTCCTTGGGAGACCCCCAGGCTCCTGATCACACATTGCCTTGCTTCCCTTTCCAGTCACTTTTTAGATTACGTTATTTCACACCATGAGCTACTAAAAAGAACACAAGGGACACCCCGCTTGATACACTGGTCACTCCAGAGCATCTCCTGGGAGATTCAGGATTTCTGTGTATCCATCTGGCTGAAGTTGTCCTTCCACCATGACAGCATCTGTGATGGGAAGAAAGACAGCTTTGGAGTATCACTCCAAGTCCTGCTCTCACCCTTCCTGTGCCGCAAAAAGCCAGCTGGCAGCTTCCCTGATGGGTCTTCATGCACTTCTTTCCATCCTGCCCTGTTTCCAGGTTCTTCAAAAGGACTGTGTGAGAATAGCAGTGACAGACAGTCACTGACAGCATCAGGATGGAGGACTCCAGTGGAAAAGTTGCTAGTTAGTATCTAGTCATTGGAGTTACATAAATGTCCATTTTCACCTCCAAAAGCCTGCCAGAGGCAGCAGTCACACCTTTCCTGGGCCTGAGAGGTCTCACAGGTACTGGGAGCACCGGAGGACTTGCAGCTCCAACACCTAAATTTGTGAGACTTGGTAAAACATAAATCTTCACCTTAACATAACTGTGACACTCAAGTCTAGCACTGCACTGGTTTGAGAGCTGAATCTTGACCAGCCAGCAGCCCTCAGCCTCCTGGCTTCAGCAGCATGGCACCCTCTCCTTCTGGATGCATCTCCAGGATGAATTCTTCACTCTAAAGCTCCCCTGCTGTATACTTCCAAAGCAATGTAGGCATGCTTAATATTTATAAATAGTGAGGATTTCTACCCTGCTTCAGCATTCATTATAGTTGCAGTGATTCAAACCTCCAGCATATACAGGAACTGCCTTGAGCTGAAATTGAGCAACTATCTAATAAAATATAGTCATGAGATGAATAGGAGTTATACAGTTGAAATGCCTTGAGCATGCTTGAAAAATTTATTTCCTGGCTTCCTCCAGAGGGCTTTATTAGTAGGGAGAATTTGACTCTGTGTGTGTATATACATCCATATAAGAGAGAAAAATATTTTAAAGTTTTAATGGGGGGAAGGGACATTTACACTTCTTGAGGAGGTGCTACAGAGAAAGCATTCTTTATTTTCTGTAGACCTGCTATATTTACAGCTGCTGAATTTCCTGTAGGAAAACGGATGTAAGTGCATCATTCACAGTCTTACAGGCAAATTTGCCCTACAGTTGTGATACATGCAGGGAGACACTCAAAGCTGTGGTGCCTGAAGACTGCATGGTGGAATGGGATGTGGGTAGAGATTGTATTTGAGCTCAGGTGAGGAAGAGGCTGCTGGAGAGGATTCTGTAGCCAGACTCAGATTAAGGAGAAATAAATAACAATTAAAAACATAGATTATGTAACTTCAGAGCAACATGTCCAGGGCCTGAAAAAGGAGAGCTCAGTAATCATTTCATACTCTCATATCTCTTTGATCTGTATGCCTGTCTTACCACACATCTCTTCTGTCTCAGATGCAATTCCTCTGTTGCTCCTAGGATTCTTGCTCCAGAGGCTGGAAGTAGGGGGAAATTAGGCAAGGAAATTCCTAGGACTCTTCTCCTCAACCTTTCTAGGCTGCAGATATATAAAGCAGTGACAATTAAAAAACAGAGGAAGTGCCCCATTGTTGTCAGCCAGAAGAGAGAGCCATTCCAAAGGGCTCTCTCTAGAACATGGCTCTGATTCTGGCTTAGGGGGGATACAGCCTATCTGACCTCCTTAATCCTCTCTTATCAGCTGTTATTACCTTAAATGTAAGAAATTACACAATACAGCACCTCAGAAGTTTCCATCCATGCTCTCCAAATAACACTGTAAAGACGTTCCTTTGTCACCCCACGGGATTTTAGGTTCTCTCATAATTTTCTTCCTTTTCTCAAGCCTGCAATGTGCACCCCAAGTAATGCCCCTCCCTTGTTTACCTGACTTTGAAACACCTGGTTCACAGATGCTGCTGACATTGAGATGATCATTCTTGATGCACATCACCTCAGAACTGGCCAAGCTGATGACTGAATCTACCTCCTTTAAGAACAACTCATCCTATCCTAAGTGACCTGAACAAAGTACAAATAATCCCCTCTCCTTCTCTCTGCCCCTCTCTAGGGAAGATAGAACTCAGCTATCCAGCTGGGTTTTCTTTCCTCCAGCTCTGTAATTTCTGCACAGACACAGGAGTGAGCCCATGCCTAAAATTAACCCTGCATTCAGACCCACCCCTAATATGCTATGGTGACAGGAGTGCACACAGAGAGAGTTGGTGAGCCACCCTCCACTTGAATTGCACCTTTTGTCATCTCCTTGGCATGTAAAATACTGTCTTGCATTCATGTGCTGTTCATGTGGGAGTAACCTGGGGCAGTCTGAGCATAGGAAAATCTGTACATGTAGGAAAAGAAGTGGAATTGCTTTCAGCAAGACAACCTTATTTGACCCTCCTCCTTCCTTTACAGTTGGTGTTTCATCTGGGACAGAGAAGAATGAAGGGACTGAGGCTAAGGCCAGATGCTGGCATCAGGCACACAGGAGTTGAACAGGTTTTCTCCATGCCTTCCTGCCAGTGTACATTAATCCTGAGCCACAGTGCCCTCTGTCATTCCAGCTCTTGATCCTTTCTCTTAATCCTTCTATTTATACCTTCTGAGCTGGAGTCTCCTTTCTTATGTGCCAGTTTTACACCAGTATAAATTCATGGATGTCTCTGGGTTTGTTACTGCCTTACTCTCACCCATAAAAGAAGAGAATTAGACTCATCACTTCTAGGTACCAAATGGAGTATCCCCTATCCCTTGGTTTTTAAATACCCCTTGTATTCCTATTTTTCATCAGTCTGTTCCAGCACACATCAGCTTGGTGTCATTGTGGTGCTGTATTCCCAAAATGCACCCCACGATGCTGCTGCTGGAGCTGTGTCAGGGACAGTAGATACCTGCAACTTCCTCCATGCTGAGTCAGTCTGGGATAGACTCTTCCTGGGCTGTGTTCCCTGGCACCAGCATCAGCCAGGAGATGTCTATCAGTAGCCTTTTCTTTTTCTCAGCTTCAGCCCTCCACATTCAGCCTGGCTAATGTAAACTGTCCTTAGGATTGTTTGGTGTTCCTCAGAGTTCCATTGAGGAGAGCCAGCTAAAGATTTGCACCTTCCTGTTATCCATGCTGGCCAAATGCAGGGAAAGGCCAGGACTTGTCTTGCCTAGGACTGAAATCTAAAGGCAGCATGGTATGGTCTCAATAAAGGAGTGATTATATGAATCACAGTAGCAAAATGTTCTTGCAGAGCACATGCCCCACTCCCTGATTTAAGTGTCCAAGGGTGGCTGTCCATCATTCCAGAGGAGGGACTGGCCTTGGACAGGGGTTAGTGTGTATCCCCCCGTGTTACAGAGGAGTAGCTACAATTCCAGAGTCTCTTTTAATGAAGTTACTTGTGGCTGTTTATTGGACGAAAATAAATTCCAATTGGCCCATATAACAAATGAAACTCAACTACAAAAATGTAATGATATTTATTCACCCAGCTGCCAGCAAACTCACATGCACTATGAGTCATTCCAGATGTGGATAAAAACAAAGTCTGTCTGTGAAAGTAAGTTTCCTGATCCCGAGGAGACTTGGTTTGGGAGAGGAGCTGTGCGCTGACTTCAGCTCTACTCAGAAGAACAGACAGGTTCTTCTGCAAAGGGGGAGGGGGAGAGGAAAAGCCATTATTTATTCCTGAAAAGAAAGGAGCTGGGAAAATAAAAAAAGGCTACTGCACAGCTAGACATACGTATTTTAAAGAGAAGGATGCTTTGGAAGACTTTGGTGCTGCTGCTGTTCTATTACAGTGCTCATGCCACTGTGACCCACAGATGGAGCAGAGGTAAGATTTCAACCTGAAAAACTATTTAAGAGAAAAATTTGAGTTGTAGATTTGGTCTGAAGTGATGCTGCTTTCTACGTGTGTGTGTGTATACATAAATATATATATATACAATTACAATTTTTTTCCCTCCCAACTGTGGAATTCTTTTCTCTGTTAAAAAGATCAGCTAAAAATATATAGATAAATAAAAAATACACATGAATAAGTGCAAAAAAGGTAAAATTATATATGTATTCTATTATAATAAAAATATATAAAATAGCCCAAGAACCAGAATTACATTCTTGCTCTTTTTCCCCTCTTCTTTCTAATTTTTCTCCTGCATTAACAAAAAAAAAATACAGCTTATGAAACCTTAAAGTGAAAGCCTGTGCAGTCACAGGTGGCATAATCTGCTCTAGCAGGAAGGTACCTGGCAACAGTAAAGCAAAGAATGCCTAGATTGTGCAAGGTGCCTGGGAATGCTGCTACCCTGCCCTGGCAGAGCAGCACAGATAACCCAGAGACAGTGACCCGGTGTGTTACCAGGCTTCAGCTGACAGTGTCACAACACACAGTCGTGACAGGTTTGCAATTTTTTTTAAGTGTGACAGCAGCATATGGAATGTTTGGGGACTGTGGGATTGCATAGGAGATGCTTGCTTCAAAGCTAGTGATGATGTCCTTTCCCTTTTTTGGTTTTATTCTCTCCTCTGGTATTTGGCACTGGTTCAGCAGCTGCTGGAAGTGGAGAAAGGAAACACCTCCCAAAAGATTTCTTTGGTTCTGATATTGAGATTCACAGACATTTAAAGGAACCAGAGTCTGCGAAAAAAATAGAGCATTCAGATGCCTCCCTCCCTACTCCAGCCTCCCATGTCTTCCTCATCATAGCTGGTACCACTCCAGTCTGCCATTTGGGTTTGGTTTGGATTTTGTAGGGGAGGGAATGGTTGAGGGAATTAATGAAGAGCTACACAATCCAGCTCAGGCTGCTTAATTTTTCCTTACAATGCTTAATTACTCCTCTCAAAAATCCCTGTTAGTGGGAGCTCGCTGGCAGGGCATTGACATGGGACTCACCATGGCAGGTTCTTTCCACAGCTTTTTCACCAGACTCTTGGCTGATATTGTGTGAGTCATTTTACCTGCACCTACCTTACTCTTCTCTTCTGGTGTAAGACAGCAAATAGCACCAATATTTGTAATAAGGTCCTGTAATTCTGGAGGTAAGAATTTGTTGTTCCAGGGGTGACACTAAAATGTGAGAAAATCAAAACTATTATATTATATTAACTATTATTTATATATTAATAAAAAAAACACAGCCCCACCCTTTGGAAGAATGATGTCACCTTGCCTAAAAAAATGGGAAAAAAAAATAAAAAAAGAAAAGGGAGTTCAATTTCATGTAGTAACCACTATGCAATTTAAGGATGTCCTTCACTTTTGCTAACACACTTATTTTAATTAAACAACATCACAACAGGAATTCATGCAACTATTAAAGTTCAATTTTAATCACCATGAATATTTAAAGAAAAACATCAGAACTCTACTGTGCCTTTTGGGAAAGCAGATTTTTTTTTAAGCTGGAAGCTCTAGCGCTTATTTTTGGAGACTTCAGTGGGAAGAGAAGATTCATTCCCTGTTGTGATACGGAGTTCAGTTGTCACAAATAGTGTGTGCAGGCATTTTCTGAGGAGGAAACCAGATTTGTTTTCCACATCTACTGGGACTACTCTGCTCTGAAGATGTTTTAGAGGCACGACTCCTTCAGCAATAACTGCTTCAGTGAACCTCCACTCCCTTGAACTGTGTGTCAGCCCAATCAAATCTGCAGTATCTTGAGAGGGCCCAAGCACTGTCTTAATTTTTGAATTGCTTAGAAACCTGAGATAAAATTTGAGTACTGAGAAATGACACATTCTTCTGCACACTCAGAGCTCTTCCCTCCCTCCACAAATGACGACTGAGTCTTGTTTAGGTTAAACCTCAGTCATTTAAGTCTTATCCAAGTCCTGATTTGAGTTTTGCAATGAACAGGCAAAGACAGATCAGCATCTGGTCTGACGGAAATGAAAGACAGATCTGTGTATCATCTCCATGTTGACTTGTCATCCAGATTGTTTACAAAACAGTAGGGCAAAGGTCTTGCTTTAATTGCCAGCAGTTGTTTGCAGTAGAAATGAGCAGTCAGTACTGTATACAACAATGTCTGGCTTTGACCATTTTTCCATGGCAAGCACTGGGGCAGCCTGGGATCCCCAACCCTTGTAGCCAGTCATTCAAGCTTTGGCTGAAGAAAAACTCAAACATGAGGAAAAATGAACATACTCATGCTGACTGGTGACTGGGAGCTCCCAACTGCCACCTCCCTTTTCCCTTTTCTTGGGAGCATCAATGAGTGGGGGAAAAAAAAAAAGAAAAAGAAAAAAAAGCATTTCTGGCAGGAAAACAGAGGGCTTTATTAATTCCTTTTTCTTTTTAAACTGCCTCAGCCCTTTGTATTAAAAATCTCATACACACTCCTCAGCCTGCCTTGATTGAGCTGTGGACATGGGTCCAGAAATCACAGGCAATCCTTAGTCTCTAGAATGGGTGTGTTTTAAATAACAAAGAAAAGTTCCTGAGTGATGATGAAATAATTTTCTTGTCATCACCTCAAGTTTCCTTGAGCCTTTTGTACGCTTAGCTGCACACATGTATCCTCTCAGATTTTTTGAAGCTCCTGTCCAGGGAAAAAGGTAATGAAAAAAGGTAACTAAAAGTCTCTACTGACTAAGTATTATTTCCTATGCAATGGCAGAGGTGAGGTCATATAAATTCTTCACGTTCCAAATAAGAATTACAGATCTTAAGATACATTTATTCTGAAGAAACCAAGGAACAAATCCTGGATTTTAACAACAAAAATAAGCAAAAAAACCCTTCCATACAGCTATGGCAACCAGTGTCACTGCTTGCCAGTTGCTTCCATCAAACTTTGAGAAGTACCAATCCACTGGAGAGCAGAAGCCAGCCTTATGAGCATTACAAGAGTTGTCTGTTCCCTGAGGAGAAACCTTAAGGCAATCCTTCTTAGGACATCTCAGCCGGCTGGAGTTTATTTGCTGTAAAGGCTGCCTGATTCCAATAAAAGGGACACACAAACAGTCCCATTCTTGCTGTGTGTTTACTCAGAGAGGGAAGATGCAGATTTCTTATGGTTGTGGCTTTTGGACAATGCAGGAGAATCTGCAAGGGTAAGTTCACCCCTCAGTGGAGGCTGGAAAAGGAGATGTTAAAAGACACAAAATAAGAAGGTAAAATGCTTTTCACCCATCAGTGTCAAAAGGATATATCAGCACCACAGAGGGCTCATGCTTTAGGGGGGGTTTTGTGCTGTTCCTTCCGGACCTCTAAAGCAGCATTACAGTCCCATCCAGATCTATCTGGTCCATGTGCATTATTTTCTACCCAGTCTCTAGTGGCTGGTGAAAGTCAAATGGCTGTTTGAGAGCACCAGCGTAACAGTCTGCTCTCCTCTATGGTTTTCTGCAGAGGGAATTGCTTGAAAGAACAGAAGGTCTGTCCTCCTTGATTTCCCCACAACACTGCAGACTCAGTATTTGCTCTACTGTGGTGGGAACTCAGTTTGTGGGCTTGATGGAGCAGCTGCTGCCTGAGCAACTTTTGCCTGCTGCTTCTGCTTGTGGACTTAGCTGGAGCAGGCTGGCAGCTCTCCAGTGCCAGGAGAGGGAAGACTGTGGAAGAGAAAGAGATTCTGGCTGTTGCTAGAAAGCCAGCCAGTACTTTTGTAAGGAAGCACTGTTTGATGTACTCTAATGTCTGCAGTCATTTGGTTGCTGGTGATCTCTGCCGTGTGTGCAAGATTGAGTGCCTTAGAAATTAGAGCATGCCCTTTATCCCCACTCCTTTTCATCTCATTTCCCTCTCTTCCCTGCTGCATCTCATATTGCATCCCTACAGCCAGGCACTCCCTGCTTGAGCAACTTCTGGGATTCCACCACTGACAGTAACTCTTGTGTGACATTTTTGGCTTGGAGAGCATGAGCAAAGGGAATGTGGCCTGAACACAGCCTGTAATTGCAACACAACTGGTGGAACACATACACATTTATGTACCTAGTGGTCCTTCAGTAAGCCAGGTTATGGTCTGTGTTATTTGATACGTGACAAGGTTTCCAGAGAAGGTACATCAGCTGGACCAGCTACCAGAAATTTTTAAATTGTAACGTTTACCCAACTTCCTTTAATTTCTATAAAGATGTTTTTATCCAATTCTTAAAACGTGCAGTGCAAATGAAAGATATGAAATGTTGTGGAACAGTGCCAACTCTAAGACTGTCTGAGTAAAGAACATTACTTCTTATGAGGAAAATGCAATATTTCCCTTTTCTCTGGCTCTCATGTGATCACTTGGGAAACTGCCTCAACTGCCCCAACTTCCTGCTTGTTGGGCCCATTCCAACAAGCTCACTGGAGCTGCAAAAGGCATGATTGATCTGCTGAAGAGGTTTTTCCCACCTACCCAGAGTCTCTTCCGTGAGTCCGACCAGTTCCTGGGAATGCATGTTTGTGGGCTGGAGTCCCCTGATGCACATTATTTCTGCACCAAATACTGCAACTCTGTCTGTAAGGTGATGAAGGCATCTCCCAAAGAAGGTCTGGAGAGGGATTAGTTATTAGTAAAGCTGCTTGCTGTTGCAAAGGTGGCTGGAATAGCACAGTCTCTGAATGGATTTTAACCACGGTAGGATAAATATCCAGTAAGGTAGGGCTGTGACTGTAATCAAAATCCATTCTAGTGTGTCCTGATTCCCCAAATGCTCCTTTAGGGCCAGACTTAATTAATTTAACTTGCATGGATGTTGATCCCTGAATCAGAATTCACTGGAATTCACTGAATTCAGTTCAGTGGATACCTGAACCTAAAAGACATGCAAAGCATGCTTAAAAATAAAAAAATCAAAGTTTCTAATCTCTTCTAGGGCAAAGATGCTAAACAATGATGAGATCAGAGGGAAGATAGATTATGGAAGTTTTCACATTTTAGTTTAGATCACAGATGGATTTTGTACTTTATAAAAGCAGCCATGCTGTTAGGAAGGAAGGATCTAAGTGATTCTGAGACTTTATTCACCACAGGAAGCAGCCAAAAATGGCTAAAGCTTACTGCTCACACAGTAAAAGTTAAAAAGAGAGAGGAACTAGAGAATTTTGAAGAAACCTGAGTAAACAGCAAGAGGAAGGCACATGAAGTAAGGCTGTTTTCTCTTTGATATGTCCTAGACCAAATGAGATCTATTTCCTGAAAGTGGCACCTGTAGAATCTTCCTGGTGATCCCAGTTCCATCCCAGTACTGAGCAAGTCAGTCAGACATTTGCTGCCACTTTGGTCATCTTTTTCAGAATTCCTGCATGCTGTAGTGTCACATCTGTTTGCCCCAGGAATGGAGCTGTCCTGGGATCTGGATCAGTTTGTACAAAGGTCCTCCTGCCCCAGCCAAAGCTCATCTGGGAAGCACCTCCTGCCCTTTAAGCCCCTCCTTCCACTTTCACCTGGAAATAGCTCCCTTCACCTCACCTCTGACAAGCATCTCACTGCTCTTGGTGCTGTTGGTCAGCCAGTGTTCTCTTCCATAGGTGATGCAGCTCTGTGATGAATGAAATAACTCATGCAAAGACTGCAAAACACTGTGAGTCCCCTCCTGGTTACCTTATACTCAACTGCTGGGCGCAGACACCTCAATGGTACCTGGCATTATGCAAACACACAGAATAAAAAATGATCTGTCCTCCTCCAGAGAACTTGCAGTGTAATTAAGGAGAGGAAATATTAGCATCCTTTTTTGTTGTGAGGCACAGAGTTATTAAATCCCTTGCCCCAGGATGGCTGTGTGTGTGTTTAGTCCTGTGTATTGTTAATAGCTGTGATTATTTTTTTTTTAACTCTGTTTCTGAAACACAAAGTGCTTTTTCTTGTTTTCCTGGGGTAGATCATGCCAAATTCAGCAGGAGTGTAATGGCTTCTCACGCAGAAAGGAATCCTGTCAGAAACACTGAATAGTACAATCTAATTGCAAGGGAAGTCAGCAGGCCCTAATGAACATCATCAGGCTGCAGAGGCTCTGATTATTCGGGTGGTGACAGGCAAGATGTAAATTGCTGAGGTAAAGAACTCAGTGGGGCAGCAATTAACTTTGCACGCAGTGCCTGTGCCCGGGTTCAAGGCAGGGCAGGACCCACAGGGCAAGCCCAGGGTGCTGGAGGAGAAGCTGGTGATTGCCCACAGGCACAGCCAGGGCTCTGTGAATCTCCCTGCAGCCCAGTGGTGCTGCTGAGGAGAGCTGAGTCCATCCCAGATGCAGAGAAGCCAGCCGGGTACATGGACCTGGCTGCAGCAAAACAGGGAGCTGTGCGAGTGTCTTGCTTTGAAGGGGACAAACCTGGCCCTTGCTTTAACTTTAAAAGCACTTGAATGTGCAAACCAGCATGACAAAAGCCAACAGTAGTTTTTCTGCTCTCAGGAGTGAGGCCACAATTCATTATCTGGAATTTTGTTTCCTTGCTTTTTTAAAACCTTTCAGCCCAAATCAGTTATTTGGTATTCAAAGGGTTTTTCAGCAAAATGAAGGCATGGGTGAAGGTGATGCAGGTCAGCTGTACAGAGGGCTGATGCTGGGAAGCAGAGGGGGAAATGTATCAAAGCATCATTAAAAGGGGGAAAAAAAAAAAAAAAAGGCAACTTGAGAATAAGCTGCAAATGACACTCGTTATTTAACACAAACAGAAAACCCCAAGAGGACTGCTGTCTATGGGGTTTTCTCTCTAACTGGAAGGAGAGAAAGTCAAGGCAAGGATCCTGTCAGTCTCTACTGTGCCCATCTCTCATTACTCCCAAATCCTGCTTAATTTGGGAGTTGCTATGGCAGCTTTATGATATATCCCCTACAGCATACTTGTTCATTCAGAGGCATTAAACCAGCCCAGATGTGCACCACAAGCTGTGGTGTTCCCATGCTAGTCAGTGACCAAGCCTCAGCCAGTAACCCCCTTTCCCTGCCTGAGATGCTCCAGGCTGCAGCAATTCCCTGTCTCCTCTTCTCTTGCTATCACTGCTTGTTTCAGCACAGGCTCAGTGTTGGGCTGGAGGCTGAGGATGTGAGGAGGAGAGCAGCAAAGTTAAATAAGCTCCACTACTCCCAGTTTCCACAAACATTCCGTTCCCCTGGTGAAAGCATATGTGAGGCCTTTCCTGGCCCAGTGTGCTGGTTAGGTTTGGCAGCCCCCCAGTTCCCCCGAGAGCAGCCTGCATACCACTCGTCCTCTGGAAATTCCTCCCTAGCCACAGGGAACAGGTCCCCAGCCAGGAGCCAGGCTCCAAACCACTGAGTCTGCCTCTGCTCAGGAGGAGCCAGGTGGGTCGCTGAACAAAGATGCTGAGGAAGGGGGAAATGAGTTGTTCAGTGCCCAGAGGTTATTTGGGAGGAAGTGGGACAGTGGATGGACAATGCTGTGCTTCAGTCGCACGTTGGCGACCCAAACTCACAAGGTCTCCTGTGATGCCCCTGGCAGGGCACAGGGGGAGCAGAACACTTCAGACAGGTTCTGCCTAATTGTAAAGGGAGTAAACTGCACTGGACTGGATGTGGATATCTGCTGCAAGCCAGAACATCAGGATTTAATCATCTCCGTCCATCTGGCAGGTGGTGGTGTGCCACAAAAGGACTTGATGCTTCTGATCTCTTCTTTGTCTTGGGAAGAGTAGAGATTTTCCAATCTGGCAGGGATAATTTCAGCCACAGAGAGAGAGACAGAGACAAAAGACAGATCTGCTGAGAAAGAACAGGGAAAAAGCTGCAGGTAGAAATGAAAATGGTATGAAGGAGAGGAAAAATGAAGGTAAAGGACAGGTGCAGAGAGAGAGAAAATGCATAAATATGGATGGGAAATATTAAAGTGCACCACATAAAGATTAGAGTAGCACTGTCTCCCTTGTCAGCATGGTATGCATCCCCATTTGAACCCACACTTCAGCAGATGCCCATCTGTCACAGCTGGTCTCCATTTACCCATCTGCCTCTCAGGCTCTTGGAATGGTTGCTTTTCTTTGGAGCTGGCTCTGCCTTTTTCCCATGTAAGCAGGACTCAAGTTTACTTCTTGTCCCCAACAGCCTCTCATCCTACCAGGATATTGAGAGCTTCTAGTCTGGGCAATTGACCTCTAGTGACACTATAAAAACTAAAGTTACTGCTACTGAATCATCAGTGTGTCAGGATTTCTTCACTTTTTCTAACCCCTCCCTTTGATCTTCTACACTATGTAGATATTCAAAAAGACACTTGCCATTGCCCAAGAAACAGCCTGTTTTATTCTACAGAAGCTGGAGGAATCTTGCAGTTTTACAGGATTATGGAGCTACAGCATTTCCCATTAACATCAGTCATGAAAACAGCACCACAGCTGCACAAGTCCCTGTATCTCCCTGTCAGTCCCTGGAGGAATGGATCAAGTTTTGAAAGCCCTCAGATTCCTCCCTGGTTTTCATAATGCTCACAGCCATGACATTACTATTTTGTTTATGCTTGGCTCTGAAGAAACACAAAGTGTTTATTGAATTTATTTATTAACCACAGATTTTATGTCTCAGGGAACTGCTCATGTTTTAAGCCCCTTTTTAAAATGAAAGACATTTAAAACATGCTTCATTTTTTATTTACTGTAATTATTCATGGCTTGGCACTGAACAAACTCCATTTCCAGTTAAACACTACTTGTGGACCTCCTAATATAGTACAGCATGTGTTGAGTGAAACTTCTATTTTTAATAGTTGCAGCAACTTCTGTTTTCCTAGATTACCATGCCAATTTGGCAGAAAGTTTTGGAAGGTAATAGCCTAATGATAAAAATGTATACACTACTTGTTCTGTTGCTTTCTACTGCCAGGTCTTTAATAAACAGAACTCAAAGGGGCTGTCCTACCTTGACTCGTACTTAGCAAACAAAAAGCTCAGTTGGGTCCTCACAAAGAAATGAGGATAGAAAAGTATCCAAAGATTTTTCCACACTGGTCTGTCCCATAGCAGGACTCAGATGCAATCAGCAGAAACCAGATCCACCAGCCCCAGTTAGGCCCAAGGGGCAGGGGACACTGCGTGTCTGCCCTGTTGGGCTCTCAGCAGGAGGAGGATGATGGTGTGGCCCTGTTCACACACAGGACGTCTGGGGAAAGCCAGGGTGAAAAGAATGGGCATCACAGCATCTGATCTCTCCCTAAAACCACCCTACTGCTCTGAGGGAAGACAGCAGCCACTTGGCTGAGGCCTGGCCCCTGCTGCATAGTAGGGATGGAGGGAATCCTGCAGGAAGGCAGATGTTTAGCAGTGGGACTGAGGGAGATGGGGCAGTCCCACAGACTGGGGAGTAGTGTTGCCGTGGTGCTGCATTTTCCATGCTCACAGCAGGGAAGTGCTGTGGGCTTCAGGGGGTGAAGTCTGGTTTTGAAGAATGTGCCTGGTAAATACCTAAGTGTTAGGGATACTGTAACAAACTGTATTTTCCTAGAAAGACACTCCTTTTCTAGCCAGAAGCTGTATTTTGGGAGAAGGCTGCTGGACACTTGCTGGGAGTTTCTGGATACCCTTCAAGCCCTGAATGACTAACTGCATGTGCCATAGCCCATCAATCCATCATGCACCCAGGCAGTGTGGTCCAGCCAAAGTGGATGCCAGAGCTCAAAAACATGTGCACTTAGATCCTCCAAAGGAACACAGAGGGACTCTGAAGTAAAATATCACCATCAAGGCAAAGAGATCAGTTTCTACTTGCACAAATTTGGCAGGGGAACCAACTTGTCACCTGTCTTAAATGCTCCCTTTCTATTTCCACGATCAAAGATGGAAATGTGTGTCATACCCAGCTGGCTTTTCACACCCATCTGTGATGTTCCCCCAGGAGCTTTTCCCTCCTGGTTGAATTCATGCTACCAGCCAAGATGCAAGCTGTCAGAGAAGCAGATATATCATCCCTGATTCCTCTGCACGTGAATGCTGCTGACCTGAGGCTGGAGCTCATCACCCCTGGATGTCTGCCCGCTGAGGTGGAAAAGAGTGTCAGTCATTGCAATTCCAGCTGGGAGCAACTGCTGGGACATACTGTGGTTTACTGAGCTGTTTTCAAAGCCCAGTGCATTTCCCTATGGGTGCTTTTGCTGGCAAATGAACGCATGTATTATTTAGACAAGGTTATAAATCACCTTCTGAGCGTTCCTTTCACAACCAATCGGTGTGCAGACTCTGGAACCCAACGCAATGGTTAACAGCTACTAATCCAAGGAGCTCAGCCATGGCAGGCTAGTTTTCATTCTCCTTCATCCCTCCTTAATCCTTGGCACTCAGAGGTCAAAGCAGAACGTAAAGATTACTGGGGCTAGCATTTGGAATTATAAATAAGGAGACAAGTAGTCCCTGCCTTATTTTGTGGCCATAGTAAATGTCAATCTACCCCTACAAATGACCTCTGTGCTCCAGCATCTCAGACAATGATTACCCTAACTTGGCAAAAGGAAATCATATGATGTAAGATGGGTATCAATCACATATTCATAACCAGGTGGTGCCCATAAGTTTACCTGGGAGATCACCATCACTAGCAAGCTGAGGAAGATCTGTCATGCAGCTGTATCACATGCTGAAGTCCAGCTGTGGCAAGGAGTGATTCTGTAGGCCAAAGCAACAGGCAGCAGACTGACCAGAAGATTTTTCTCTAGCAGGATGTAACCCACACGCCAGCAAAACCTTTCTAAGCAAGCTCATTTCATTATGCAAGCTTCAGAGTCTCTGAGCTAGCAAGAAGAAAGCCCAAATGTAGGAAGCAACAGGATGCGATTTACGATGAGTGTCACAGCATCTTATTTAAAGTTCTTCTCCACAGTAGCAATGCCTTCACACACAGTCCTCACACAGAGAGGAGTTAAATCAAAGAACTGACTCCCAGCTGGTTTCAGTCAGCAGCATGCTAGAGGGTTTCATTGGAAATCAGGCCTTCTTCCCTTTCCCTACATTTTTCATCCTAAATTTAGAAGATGAGGTCATTTTTTCCTTAAACATTTACTTACATTATTTTCCCATAAGCCAAAATCTATTTTACAAGTTCAGCTCAAACGGCTCCAGAAGAGGGTGTACATTAAGGAAGAAGAGCACTGAATCACATACATGTGACAAATTGGCAGGGTCCTCGTGGGCTGGCAGCCACTGGGAGATGGCACCTGTAGGGGTAGGAACTGCAGCAGTGAAAGAGGTTGAGAAAGGTTCTGAATTTCCATCAACTTCAGGCACAGCTGTCAGCATTTTGTGCCTTTCAGGTCTCTCTCCTCAGGAAACAGGATATTTGGGTTATTCTGTTGGCTGTAAGATTTCTGTAACCCTGACTCCACCTTTCTTGTCTCTGTGATTCCAAGCCTGTCTTTCACAGCACAGGGTTCTCTGTGACCTGGCTGCCAGCAGAGCAGCATCACAGGGATGGTGGTGCCAGCTCAGGTCATCTGAGGATCTCACCCACAGTGTCCAGCAGCCAATTTGCAACATTCCAAGTTTTGGCAAGGCTTTCTGTATTTAATGGTGAATCCAGTTGTACATCAGTCTCAGCTTTATTTCAGCAGATCTTGAAACCTGAAAGACCTCGAAATAGCCAGGTTTTAGGAGAGTTTGGAATAACATGAAGACTGGGAAAATGCCAGCTTTGTAAAATGGAAATCCCATATGTGTGTTTGTGAAATGGGAGATGCAGATATAAACCCAACCCATTTTACATTCATATTTTGTATTTCTGTGCTATGTTTATGGCAATATCACAAAGACTGTCTTGGCCCAACATCGCATCTGCACACATTGAAATGCACTGATCAGATTTAGTGGAGGATTATCTTTGAGCTTCACTAATATTTTAATATTATTTCCACAGAGATGCAGACATTAACATAATGGGGCCCAGACATGCAGGCAGGTGTGTACTTGACAGAAGAGATGTCTTCCTGTGCTGATCCTCACTCACCTCTCCAGGAGAAACGTGTTTGCCCTGACTCTCACCCAGGGATACAGCCCAGCTTTCCATCCTTCATGCTCTGCTCATGTAGCAAAGCAGCTGAACCTGTCCTGTTCAGAGACAAACCCAAATCCATCTCCAGGTCTTGAACCCCCTTCTCAGAATTCTTATCTTTATTGACACTACTAGAAATCATACAATGATTTGAAAAAGCATTGCCTCCAAAAAATAACATATTTCTTTACAAACAGGACCCAGTATCCCCATTCTTTTTGTTTACTGGGCAAGGCTGATTTATACACTTTCTCATCCAGCACATATTCATGTCATTAAGAAAACCCCAGCAGGTGCACTGACATTTGGAGCTCAGTGAACAGCTGGAAAGGCAGCTGGGGTTTCCCTGCTTTTGAAGAGCATGTGAAATCCCAGAACAGAGGAAGCAGAAAACTGGTATTTATGTATTCACTTCCTAACAATTTATTTCAATTTGGATGGGGATCTGAAGGAAAAGAAAAGACATTTCTGGTTGTTTCTAATTGGAGTGAGAAAAAATGGTCAGTCTAATGTTTATTCCTCCTCAGTTGTGAGATGTGATATTCATACTTAGTGAGGATGAAGAGTACCTTGTTGTTTCATGTGTGTGAGCAGTTCATACATGAATCAAATAATAATAGTTGGCAATCAGATCAGAGACTGCTCCTGGTCCCACTGTCGGACACTTGAATTTATTTGCCAGTTGAAACCATTCACAGATGGCTTAAGTGCATAATTCCAGGGTCCCTGGCATTTCGGAGCTGTCACATGATCATGAAATGAAATAAAATGCCATACTATTCACTGCTAGGTCTGTGGTTCAAACTGGACCTTTTGATTCTTTTCTCTTCATCCAGTCTGGGAAAAAATTTTACATATTCTTTCTGCCAGTCGATTTTCCTCAGCTAAAAGCTCAGTGGGGTTAAGCATAGAAGGGGAAGAAGTGTTTGGCAGCCAATGGTCCTGCAACCAACTCTCATCTCTAGCAGGAGCAATGACTACCCTTGTTGAGGTGGCCATCAACAGAAAAAAAGGATCTTATCCATCTGGTGGTTAGATCAAGGGTGTGAAGGCATGAAGAAGGGCTTCTGCTTTTCCTCCCAGGGCTGATTTCTACCCTTAGGTCATCTGAGGACTTGACTCATCACCAGATACACTACGAACAGTTAGAGCACAACTGCACTGGGGGTTTCTCACATGTGGAAATGCTGCTGGTGTAGCAGATGTGCTGTCAAGCGAGACAGCTAAAAACTACCAATGTTTTTTTTGTTTGCTTTTCCCCTTCATTCACGACCAGGCAGATTCCTGGCTTAGCTGCCTGTGTGGCCCCACAAAGCGGTGTCGGTGTCGGCACCAAGGGAAGGAGGGAGCGCCGGGCAGGAGCTGCCCCTGAGCTACAGCTCCACGAGGTCAGACTCAGCAAAACCCTTGCCAAGCAGTCACCTCTGCCTGCGAGACACAAAGGAAACCCAGCCATTCTTAACTGCTGAGTGAATACCTGTTCTGCGTGCCCACTGACTCAGCTCTGAGGAAATACATACCTGGGAGGCGGTGCCAGCCTTCAGCCCAGCCCTTTGGGCTCTGCCATGTTGATACAAAAAGGGCAGAGAACTTGTGAGGGAGATTTGGTGCTGAAGGGCTTTCCTCCAGAGCAAGAATAGCCCCATGCAGGAAGCTCTTGGAGCTGCTGTAGTTCTGTCTTTTCCTGTGAAGCAGATCTCTGATTTTCTTTGCTCTCTCTCTGTTGCTCAACAGCAGAGGCAGCTGCTCCATTCTGTTCCTTGGGTGCTTCCCCACAGCTCAGCACCAAACCACAAACACCCTGCTGTATNAATCAAATTTTTCAAACTATTTCTTCCCACTATAAATGTTTCTGCTGGGAAAATTGGCTTGCTTATTTCTTTTCTTTCTTTCTTTCTTTTCTTTCCTTCCTTCCTTCCTTCCTTCCTCCCTTCCTCCCTTCCTCCCTTCCTCCCTTCCTCCCTTCCTCCCTTCCTCCCTTCCTCCCTTCTCTGCTGCCTCCTGGGAGAAATGGAAGTAGATTGGACCATCCTTGTATCCCTTCACTTGTTCATTAGTAGGAAACTGTTTCAAATGTGTTTAGTTAAGTCTGCTTGGTGTCCTTCCCTTGGATCAGGACCATTATGAGCGACACACACAGGGAAGGAGAGGTGGCTCTGCAATGAAGACAGGAATATAAAGTACTGCTCCACTTCCCAACTCTGCCTGAAATTAACTGTGTCACCACAATTATTTATTGCCTGTGAGTTAAACCTGTGGAGCAGGGTTGATATTTCTTTCCTTTATTGCTGTCCTTCGCTCATACAGTTTTTGGCATAGTCTATCCCCAGTTTGTGGTAATATAGCAGCAAACTGAAGGATAAAAAAACAATATATTTCACTTCTTCTTTCCTTCAGTTTCTCTGGGTGCATTTTTTCTCTTCACACCTTCTGCAGCGACTTTTCTCCAGCATATTAAAGGCCTCTCCTGGCTGACTAGAATGTTTTTAATGAGTATAAATAATTCCAGGTGGGGACCCCTCCTTATCACACCAAGGGAAGAATAAATAACACAGTGTACATTGTTTCAGCCTGGGAACAGGTGAAAATGCTGCATAATGGAAATTCCATATGAGGGAATAAATTCTCAGAGCATTTTAGTTGGTTGGTGCTACTGATATCTTTGAAACCATTTCACTTAAATCGTAAATGTAAATATCCTCCACCTCTCAAAAACACAGGCTCAGCCAAACCATTTTCTTCTCTGGCAATATCCATTTCTGCAAGCATAATGGTTTTTTTGGTCTTTCTAATGCACCTTTACATTTCTTGCTTGTGCCAAGTAGCTAGACAGCCTATTACCACTCTAGTTTTTTGTGTGGGAATTCTTGAATTTAGAATTAATCTAATTAAAGAATTAATTTAGAATTAATCTAATCTCACATATCTCAGGTCATTTATGAAGGGCAGAAGTTTATGTAGGAATGGGTTCTGTTTTATGCAGCTGAGACACCCTTTCAGAATGTATTTTTTTTCTTAAAAAGGAGATAAATTAGCAAAAACTAACTTAATTTGAAAAAAACGGTTTATGTGTTTCACTGTGGAATTGAATGCAATCTGCTATTAATTTAAAGTGTTTCAAACTGATTTTTTTCCTAGGAACAGTATTGCCTGTTGCCAACTTCTGTAGGGAGATCTACTTCCTACATCCTTATTGACAAAACTTTTCAATACAAAGTTTTTCTTTTCCTTTGACCATTTTTTTAATAACTAAAGATGATGCTAATGTCCATTCTCAATTGTAGTCAATAGTTAGGAATTATGTTTAGCCTTAGGAGCTAAGATAGCAAGGATATGAACTGAGAGCCAAAAGAGGCACATTCTCTCAGCAGCTGCTTTTAAACACATGCTAATTCATATTGTTTCATAATTAAAATATTTTCTCCATCTCACTGCTGTGTTCTCCTAAGGGGCATTGGGATTTAATCCCCCAGTATTGGAGATTTAAATGTATCAAAGTTGGAATGCAAAAGTCTTTGCATTGCACTTGTTGTCATAGAAGCTGCTTATGTGAATAACTGCAGATCTAGACACAAGTTTCAGATGCTAAACTGTAGCACTGCAGCTTTTTTTTCCTTGTCTTTCTAGGATTTTGTGTGTTTCCCTTATTTTATTCCCCTTATTCCTCCTCCAAATCCCCAGTCTGTCAATTTCTCCTGCACTGGGACAGTGCTCAGTGATTTCTAATATAGCAGTTTTGATACAGAAAAGCAAAAAGTCCGGGAGTGTAGCCAAAGCTCATGTTCTGCCCTGGCAACAGCTGCAAACACCCAGGCCCAGGATGGTGCAAACACCTTGCAGATGGTGAAGATCCTTCTGGGGATGAGCCAAGCACAGGACAAGGAGTAAAATGCATAAAACACATTAATCCTTTAATAATGCTGCCCTTTTTGTGATTTACAGTACCACTTTCACTGCCTGAGACACCTTTCATAGGTTATCATCCCCCCACCCTGGTGCTAGTGAAGCTTTTGGCACCACTGCAGAATGGTAAAGACACGAATGCTCAAGGGAATTTCCCTGGCAGCCTGAGGCAGCACATAGGGAATAGTGAATTGTTACTCCAGCAATGAAGCAACTCAGCATGGACACACCAAAGTGTCATTAGACAAAAATAAAATTCTTTATGTATAAAAGATACTTCTGGTCTGTGTGCAAGCCCTCAGAAGTAAGGTTATCAAAGAGAAACATGAAACAAAAGCTCAGTTCAAACCTATGCTTCCCACAGACAATTATAGAATCATCCAGAAAGAATGGGCCAGGTTGGAAGGGACCACAGTGGATCACCTGGTCCCACCTCTCTGCTCAAGCAGGGTCATCCCAGAGCACATGGAATTGTGTTCAGGCAATTCTTAATTACTCCAGTGCAGGAGATTCCACAACCCCTCTGGACAATGCGCTCCAGTGTGCAGTCACCCACACAGGAAAGAATCCTCCTGTGAGCATTTCAGGCATTTGCCCTAAAATCCAAAACAACTGCTTCTAGGAACCGCCCAGCAGCCTCTGCAACAAAATAGATGCAGTCAGCCTGGACCACTCATCATTTTTTGCCTGGCATTGATTATAGTGGCTAATGTATCTGCCTATACAATCACTTTGTGGACAGTGCTGAGTTGTTTGTTTTCTTCAGCAAAAACTTGAATCTGCCTTGAAGAATCAAATCCTTCTTGTTCCTCTGCTCCTCCTGTCCTTCATGAAAGGTGTCCTTTTGAAGCAATAACTCTTTTCCATGCCTCTGATGACAATCAAAATCATAACCCCAATTAAACTGTTCATGGCCTAGAGCCCCGGGGAGCTGTACTTGCTTTGGAGCAATGGTCTGCACCGGTCCCAAATTGTGCTTCAAACCTTTTCATAGGGGAAGAGAAGGGCATTGATGATGCACAAATAACTGAGAACTCCTGCAGCTATGCTCTGTGCTTATTGAGCAAACACATCACAGGAAGCAACTGGGAAATAGTGAACAGATGCATGAACTGGAAAGCAAAACTAAACATCTGTACCCTCACCAATCAAACTGCAGGGAAAACCTGGGAGAGGATCACAAATATTTACCACACGGCTAATGAAGTGCAGAAGATTCTGGCAGAATCTCTTAAGAGAGATGAAAACATCTTTAAAATGAGGCTATTGTCAGCCTCAAATGTGATGTTATGTTTAAACCATAAAGATGCATCAGCTGAGTGGTTAGAAGCAGGTCAATGAGTTGGCAAACATGGCTTTCTTTTTGTTTAAGAGCCTGGGTAGTCTTGAAGGAGAGTGGAATTGAGTCAACAGAGCCGTAGGAGACTGGATGGGCTCCTGCAGCAAGAAGAAAATAGAGATTTCTGTGCCAGTTTTGAAGGGCACTTTTAACCACCCCTATCTGGAGATGTGTGGGCTGCCTGCACTCCTCAGGCAGAGGCAGTGGTGCACTCCAGGGCACAGGATGAGGCCGTGCAGGCTCGGGCAGGGGGGCTTGGAGGGGTGGCTGTGCTCAGATACGCTGCTCTCTCTGATCCACCTCCAGCCCTGAGCCCTGAGCAGGCAGCAAGGCAGAACTCCCAAGGCCCCTCTGGAGAAGGGATTTGGAAGAGGATGAGCGTGGCAGTGCACAGGCATATAATAGAAAATGTTTTCAGTAAGGATAATGAAAAGCTTATTTTGCCTAACTTGTCTCTGCAAATCATAAGCTTTTTGTTACATGACTGACCAGCCCTTAGGACAGAAGTACCCATATCTACATTGACATCTTAATGCATGTGTAAGAGAAATAAAAGCAATAAATCAATAGGAGACTCTCCACTGACTTCAGAGATCACTGGGCTGGGCTTTCTTTGTCAATACTAATTGGGGATCTCTGCTGCTTAGATGTTCATGTCTACTGCCATTGAAATGAATTGGCTGCAACATCAACATAAAATCATGCACATCACCCTGCATCTCCAATTGCTAGATAGCTTTATAGAGAAGTCCCTCGGGAAAGAAATTAATAAAGACTTCTAAATTCTTCTACTGTTCTTTGATGTCCCCAGACAACTCATGTCAGAGATGGAAGTAAATGTAGGAAGAAGTAAAAGTCAGCAAAAAAGTTTCAAGTGGAATTCACAATCATTAAATGCAGAAACTGACTGAAAATCTTTCAGTATTTCAGCTTTCGTGCTTAACTGACACGTGTGTTAAGTCAGTACAATGAAAATCAGAGTGCTTGCTCCAAGTGTTCACACAGACTTGGAGGAATTCATGAATTCATGGAGAGGACTGTGGAGGGGGTGATGGTGGAAGGATTTGACTACTGAGCAGGAAGAAAGAGAAAGGGAAGGACTGAGCAAAATGCAGATCATGAAAATCAGATAACCATGACAAATACAAATGAGCTCTGAAAGACTTTCTGAGTAGAGTCTCTAAGAACTGTAACAAACTTTAATATGTTTTGGGAACGAGATAATGAGACGAGGGAGTCAGTGCTACAGAGGCTGGCATGCTTCTGATACGCATAAAAATCCCTTCTCACAACAGAGCAGCCCAAGCTCATGTCCCTTTGAATCTCCTAACAAACCCCTTCTTCTTTCTGAGGTGTTACCTGTGACTCAGCAAGGGGGCCAGCACTGAATCAATAGTATGGCATTCATTTCTGTGTGAGTCCTTTGCTGAGGCTTTTCTGGGTGAGTGGTGATGGGCTGAAGCTGGTGGCTCCCAGCTCAGTTCCACAGTGGGAATCTCTGCTTGGATTGAAACTTAAAAGCAATGTGTGTGATGACAAGAGGCATGACAGCCCTGAAGCAGGATGCCACAGACACTTTCTCCATGGCTCAGGGGATATTTGAGATGTAAACCATCTGCATATGTAGAGATGCTCTCAGGCTGTTTTCACCAAAAGGGCATCTAAAAGCTAAAAGAGATAAAAATGAACAGTCATCATTATGGACTGGATTTCTGCCAGCTGCTAAGTAATTAGAGTTTTAATTGCCCGGTAATAAAAGTTTTAATTACTCAGCAATTAGTGCTTGAAGTTTCAAGTGCTTTGCACGAACTCAGTTGTATCCTTGAATTGTCAAGAGCAAAAAATGGAGTAGCTCCAGTCTGCCTCAGCAAAGCTCTGAGCAAGAGAGGGAAACATCAGGGATGGAGCAGCTATGCCTGAAACCCTTCCTAACCACTCTATCTAACTACAGCATGTTTGTTGCAATTCAACAAAATATTTTACCTATCCCCTAGCTAATTTAAGGCCAAAATACCCTTTGTTTCATCAAGTATGGATTGCTTCATACCTAGCATTATCCTGATTCATTTTCCACATGCAGGATAATAAAGATCCTGCGGCTCTGGTTTCCCTCTTCTTGCTTTACTAGAATTTAAATATCATTAACAAGCCAAAGTATAACAAAGTCAGCAGTTGCCAATGGTGCAGGAAGCAGGGCTGCATTTAGGGTACAGAGTCTGGAAGAAACTGCATATTTATGATCTGCTTGAGTAACCCCAGAGAGGCAAATTGTCTGGCAAACCATGTAGTCAGAGAGTTGGGACAACTTTTCCATAAAATAATTACAGTTGCTTCAGCTTTTTTTTTCTTTTTTAATGCCCAGAAGAGAGAGCTTTAAATGATGTTCAGGTTATTTACAGGCAGTGTGCAAAATTGATCACAAGAACTTTGGCAAAACCAGACAAAATTGATTTAGTAAAAATGTTTCACGGGAAAAAAATCTGGTAGAGGAAGGGTGGGGTGAAACTTCAGAAATTCAAAGTAAGCTGCATGTTCTATTAGATGTTACTCATAATTCTAAAAAACCTTAATTTTGACAGGGGAATCATAATGCCTTTCAAAATGTGGGGGATTTGTTTCCTTTTTTTCTTAGGCTGGTTTCCAAATTTATCTATTGGTAAACAGAGTTAAAATTGAGAAGTTAAGTTTATGGGAAAAATACCTATAGTCAAATAAGCACAAGGTTTTTTTATAAAAAAAACAAACTTCCTATTCCTGAATTTTAGGAAAAAATCCAACAAATTCAAATTATTATTACCCAATCAACATCAGAATAATATACAAAAAATAATAATATACAAATAAGACACAAAACAGAGTTTTTTCCTCTCTGCTCTGAAAGTAATTTAGACCTTTTAACAGTACATGGATGGTTTGTAACCTGGTTAATAACTCAAAGCATTTAGGTGTTGTCTAAAGCAGCATCAGATGTTTTCTATACCCTGGACTGTCCAGGTCACTGATTCCACAAATGCTCTACTTGGCTGGGGTGCTGAGTTCAGGGGCTGTACATATGTTTCCTGTCTCATTTCCCTGGGACAATGTCTGTGGTGCACCTAACAGTGCTGAACAGATACCCGATGGTAGCAGGCTCTGTTTTTTCCAGTTATTATGCTGCAAAGTATTAAAGTCACACTAAGCTGGGATTCACCTCACTGGGTGTAGCTGTCTTGCTAAGCTGGTAACAGGCTCAGTGAAGAGACACAGACATCTGGGTGAGTCACTCCTTCCAAGTGTAAATGCCCAGGACAAAGGAGCTGATTACTCTCTGGTGGATCTGTCTCTAATAAATAAGGAGAGATCAACTTTTAAGACAATTGAAACCAGGAGAAATGTAGACTCTCAGAAGCACGACAGTAGAAGAATGGACTGGAAAAAGTAGGTTTTGTTGAGTATCAGGACTGATTTCCCCTTTCAGATCCAGGAAAATGAGCTGTATTTCAGATGTTGATGCTGCAGTTATTATTCCTTTCACCTCCGAGGCTGCAACTCAGATAACAAAGCACCCTGTGTTAGGCACCCTATGGATCCAGCTGACCTCCATCCCTGGTAGATCAGGATCAAAGCAGTCCCTGCCACACATTTCATTTACAGTGAGAGGCCACACTGCTCAGTAAGACTTTGCAAGAGGCAGCTTTTTACTTGACTCTGCTATTGAAAAGTGCTGCTTCTTGTCAGTGTTTGGCACCTTATAGAACCTCTCTTTTCCCATTGCTGTTTTCCAGCTATGCTTTTCCCAGCTGCTCAGCGATTCAAGAGGTCCTCAGCTGCCTTCCTCAACCCAGTGTTACAACACTCGCTGGAAGATGTGCTCCTGCTTTATGAGGTTCAGTATATGGTACCAAGGCTGGGGGTACTGTCCATACTGGGGTTATCCATTATCTGGCTTTGTGTCACTTTTATTCATCCCAGCAGTAAACCCGTGGCTGTGTGTTAGGTCACCAGAAAGGTGGTAACACATAGAAACTTTCTGGTCTTCCCCACCTCCAGACAGTGCAATTGTCTCCATTTGATAAAAATTAAAGACCCAAGAACGTGTTGTTAATTCACATGTACTCTGTCCAGAGTCTCTTGGAGAAAATAAATAGCTTTCTGTGTTCTGATTTTGTACCAGTTTCTTTTAGCCGAGCTTGACATTGACAAAGGTCAGAGGATCTCCATCAAAGATGAGGAGCTGGCTTCCCTGAGGAAGGCTGCTGAGTTTGACACCATCTGCAACGAGATTATCCCCAAGAGCATCACAGAGATCCGCAGGCTGAGCAGCAGGCTGTCTTCCTACCCGAGGGTCCTCAAGAAAGAGGACTTTGAAAGGACAGTGCTGACCATGGTCTACACGGCCTACAGAGCTGCTCAGTCCCAGGGCCACCAGAAAGACACTTGGGCTGAATCCTTTGTCAGTCTCTACAAAGCCCTGAAGAACGACTTGATGCTCCCATACAACAAACAGCCCTCCTAGTGGAAGGGGAGCAGCAGCTCAGCCACCTGCTCTGGTTGATGAAGGACACGATGTAGCACGCCCACCACTTTATTCTGCAAAGAGTTTAATAGCCTGCTTCACGAAAGATTGTTCGTTTTCTGGCTCCCTCTGGTGGAGTACGCTCTCTAGTTCCATGCTAAACGGTGAAAAACGTCTTCAGTCCTGAGAATTCGATTTTTGTGCTGGCTTGGAGGCACGTTCTGTGACAGGAAAAGAAGGCAGTTTGGTGTACACCCAGGCAGACCCTTGTTTCAGGCAAACCCTTGATTCACCCTTTGTGTTTCCTATAAGCAATACATAAATAAGCTGTGCTTATGCCCACAAGCTGATGTGTAAGTGCTGGAGAGTGCTGCTTCCCTAGCTGGGGAAACCAGTTCATGTTTTTGCTAGCCAGTAAGAGAATATCACACAGAAATGAAGGCCCACTGTAAAAGGAAGAGGTTTCATAACTGTCAGCAGTCAGAAATTATGCCACATATTATTCATTCCAAATGCTCTCATAAATAAGCACTCTCTGATACACTTCATTTGGCTGAGCCAGTGTTTAATTGCAATAACATTTGCAGAAGACAAAGGGCATTGTGAAGACCAGCAGCAAACAATGCCTGTGAACGTATTCCCTGCTTCCTGGAGCTGTCCTCCCAAACAGTCTGCAATGATTCTTTCATTATTTGCACATGACTTTGCTTCTGCTGCTTGTTTTTTTGAAAGGAACATGTATTTGTCCTCAGTGGAATCCAAGGCAAGACAAAAGCCCTATTTAATTTAATAATGACACATTTTTCCTGGTTCTGTCACTTGAATATAGGTCATCTAAACCCATGCTTCAGAATCCCACTGAGGCAAGGGAGGAAGGTGCATTAAAACATACCTGGTGCTGAATTTGGCACTGTGGCTCTTTTTTTTTAATAGTAAATTGTATATTCATTTCAGTATACGTCTCTGTGTGTGTGTGTGTGTGTGTGTGTGTGTGTGTATGTTCATGCATGTGTGTGTACATAAGTGCTGAGTACGTAGAAGAATCCCAAATTTTTCAGTCAGTGAACAATTGCATCTGACCACTTGGCAGAAAAGTCTATTTACCTATTCAGTGGTGCGAATTATGAATTTGGAGGTAGCAAAGGAAAAGCTGTAGAAATACTGCTACCAATTATAATAAACTCCAAAAAAAATCATGAACAGAAAATAGACAGAAAAAGGAGACCTATTTTGTCAGAAGGATGACTAGCTATCAAAAATCCAAACTCTTCTAAATCAAACCCCCTAATATTTGTGCACAAGAAATACCAACTCTGTTTTTCTATTGATATTAAAGGTGCTTCTACTTCCAGACCATGGGAAAATAGGTGAACATTCATTTCATCCTTTCATATAATCATTCTCTATTTTTCTATTGCATTATATATTAAGGACGCCGGCCCAAATCACAAATCCCCGAGACTAAAACAGACCTGAGGATTCCAGCCCGAGTTCTGAATCATGTTTAACTGCTTTTGCACCACTTGAACAGAAGGAATTAATTCTTCTGTGTCCCTCAAAAAGGGGTACTTCAAGGACTGGAGCTGAAAAAGTCCCCCCAGAAGCAGAGCAAAGAGCACAGAGCAGGCAGCCGGAGCGCGCCGGGCTTGGCAAACGCCTGTGGGAATGTGGAAGCGCAGCAGCCTTGGGGCGGTCTGGCCATGGCATTAGCAGCTGGACTAAGGGCTTATAAAAGACAGAGCCAGTCTTGTTTCCCCCAGGAGTTTCTGGATTTGTGTGTACGAGTGTGCACGTTCATTTAGACACGTGTAGGCGCACTTTTATGCCTGAAGAGTTTTGTTGGCCATCCTCACAGCCCGTCCGGCAGACGGCGAAGGAAGCTGCGAACCTCAGGCACGAAGCTGTGGGCCACAAATATCTCTGTGTCCTCTGCTTGCACACACAGAGCTCAGCACCCCCAAAGCAGCCTTGTGCTCCTGCCCACGTGCCCTTTGAGCCCTCAGCTTTAACACTGATGATCTGCTTGGGATTTCTTCTCCCACCGTGCTCATAAACACGTGAAGGGGAAATGCCACAGAGGGCAATACTGCCTTTCCAGCTCTGCTTCTTGGCTCCCTGAAACACCACTTGCTGGAAGGGGCTGGAACCAGGCCAATTCAGAAATGCCTCATAGCCAGCTACTCCAAGTCTGCAAAACCAGCAAGAAAGAGAACTAGAGCAAATATTAATTGCTAGCAGTCACCAGTCAGAGAAATACCTCCCAGCCATGCTCCTCACCCCACAACAGGACTGCCCAGCGGAGTTTACTAATCATAAAATATCCCATAAAAAAGATTTACAGATAATTTTAATATCTTATCATTCCCTATGGCATACACACCTTACCCTACTTACAAATTGGTAACTGAAACATTTATCTCCTCAACAGAAAATAAAGGGTTTATGAGTTTCTTTCCCTTCTCCTTTTACTGTGTAATGTAAGAAAAAGATTTATTCCTTGGGAAAGTGCTTGGACTGCCCAGGTTAATTTAACAGAGATTCTCAATGTAATAATAAAAACATTCTACATAAAAGTCCTTGCCTTTGCATTGTATTGATTTCAGCAGTGGATTTACTATTTTGCAATTTCAGCTTGAGTAATTGCTTATCTCAGATTGTGAAACTCTTCATGGGAGCAACGGTGCAGGAGAGAAGAGGGAACAGCCCTTCCCTCTGAAGGAGATAATAAATAGAAATGAGAGTGCCTCCTTTTTCCAGAGTTCAGGTGGAAAGGAGCACTCTGCCTTCAGGGAAGTGTTTTGGGCTTAAGGCATTTCCCTCCCTCAGTATTGCTGAAGATGCAGGTGTAGGTTGCCTTGTCCCTATCTCTCAGTTTTCATCTTATCTCTTCGGCCTGAATCTTCTTTATGGGCAGTTCTTATCTCACAGGTTAGAAAACCATTTCCCCTAAATGGCACATTTTATCCACCCTTTGACCTTATGGATCATAAAAATATGAAATAAAATTATATTTTCCATTTAAAAGAAACATTTTTTCATTTTATGAACATTTTAGACCTTTATCAATTATTTACTTAATTTCTCTGAAACAATTGATAAAAGATATCCTGAGCTGTATTGGCCAAGCCAAAATCTTCACATTAGCTATAACATTTCTTCCAGATCTAATTGTTAAATTTACCTGAAAGGTCTCAATGTTCTGTTGCTTGATGGAAGTTTCGAGGTATAGAAGTCTGAGATACAATTATTAATTTCAGGAAGAATTCACCCCACACATCAAACTCCTCTGCAAGTCTGCATTTCCCAGGTTTCCAGGACTCAGGGTCACAGAGGCATCCCAGTCCAGTCTGGGGAGCTCAATTTGTCCCTGACTAGAAGAGGGTGGGCAGAGGACAGGCAAGCAAAGTTTTGGGGGCATGGAAAATCCTAGATGTGTTCTTCCCATGAGACACAGGGCAAATAGACATTTGTCTGTCTACAGATCGTGCATGTGACCAGCCAGTGGGTTCAGTCCTAAATCTCCTGCCCCACAAAAAGCATTAGTAACAGAAGAGTTGGAGAAATGTTTTTTTGCTCTAGAAGACAAGAGTAGGAAGCCTAAAAATTCTCAAATTGATTTTGAACCCTAGGGTTACTGAAGGCACACGAGTTAGTACAGAGATCAGCCCATGCCTTATGAATCAGTGACATTCAAGGGTCGTGATGGAAGAAACATGAAGACAAAAGACACTGTTCAGAAAACAATGATTATTTATTTATTTATCATCAGTACAGGGACCTTGAAACAATAACAAACTGTTCAGCTGCCTAAAAAAGGTCTTTTTATATATTTGTGGGAATGTCAGAAGGCTGTTGATTTTCTCAAATGTTCTGACTGGGTTTGGGACAATGGGTGGAGCAACTTCTACCTTCTGCTGTCCTCATTGGTGAATTAGAGTTGCCTGTAGCTTTTTAACAACCTTTTGTCTTGAGATCAAGTATAATCCATGTTGGAATTAATGCCCTGTGAATTCCAAGCTCAGGGCAAAATTAGGGTAAAGGTAGATACAAAATAGAAGCAAAGAAATAAAATCCAAAGGAGCTGCAAATGGAGGCGGGGTCTGGTCTTTTCTTTAAAGAAGAAGTACCTGAAAATTAACTTCTATGCATTGAAAAATAAATTGTTTGGTTTAATAATTTTCCAGCAGAAAAAAAAACTGTATTTGAAACTTTCAGACTATCAAACAGAAGGAAAAGCAGCAACTCAAAACATATCTTGCCTGGCTTATGAAAACGGAAATAACACCACTAGATGATGGAAGAAAAAAACTTTATAAAACATGGGAATAAGGATACAACACATCTACAACCGTGAGTCTGAATTAAAAAGAAAATTTGTCAAAAGATCACTATGCTTCAGCTTGTCAACCTCTGCATGTTATGGTGTGATAATAATTTGGATGTGCTGGTGAGCCCTACCTAAACTGAATGCCTTTTTAATTGAAAACCTTTTCAAAACAACAGACTGAAGAATAAATAAACTAAGAAAGGTATTTTAGGTGACTGTGGGGATAGGAGATGAGGTTGTGAGAGATCTTTGGAGGAAATCCAGGCACAGGTCAAGGAAAACGTGGCGTGAAAATTGGAATATCTGAGGAACCAGAGAAGAGTCTGAAAGAGGAGAAAGCCACCAGAAGGAGTATGGCAATGAAGAAGGAGATTCTCCGTTCCAGAAATCTCTTGCTTGTTGTTCTCATTCCACTTCTGCTGCTTCCTCTGCCACTCATATACCCCAGCAGTGTAAGTACATTTTCATTTTCCTTTTAACAAAGCCTCTGAGCGCAGCAGGTAGTCCTGAAGATTAAGTTTGCAGTGTGCTAAAAGAAAGACAAAGATGTCAAGAAGCACAAATTTTAGAAAAATCAAAGACTCATATTTGAAGGACTGTGAGGGTCACTGAGAAATCATCACTAAGAGCTAGAGCTGCCTTGAGACATGTCACAAGCAGAGCTGAAGAGCCAGGTGAGGCTAGAAAAGCACTGCTTTAAAGCAGAAATGTTGGATCTCTTTCTAAAACAATATCGTGTGGGAGGGGGAACAGAACAAACACATCCATGACATTTTCTTTAAGGAGAGGTCTTTAAAAGGAATGCTTATAGAGTCTTTAGTATTTTAGTAAGAAGTATGCATGGAGGGACTTCAATTGAGTGTGGGTTTATGAAAACAGCAGCTCAGGTGAGGCAGGAGCTAGGACTCAGTGGCAGTGCCTGGCATTGACTGCCCCAGAGCAGGTGTAGGTGCCTCTGCTGCAGCACTGCAGCTCTGGCAGTGGCTCCTAAATGCTGGCCCAGAGACATGCACAGCAATACAAAGGAGGGAATGTCCTGTGCCTAACACACAGACCAGGGAAAGGAGTGAATGCAGCTGTGTTCCTGACACTGCTTTGGAGATACTGAATACCTTGACCACATGGTGAAGTCTTCTCTTTGCACATCTGTGCAGTCCTAACCCATAAAATAGCAATGTTTTCCTACCTTAGAGAGGCGGTGATGTTTAACTTACCAAAATCTGCAAAGTATTAAAAACCTGCAGCTTGTAAGGACAAGACATAGATCTAGACATAAATCTGTCCAAAAGGTGCAGCAATATCCATTCCATCCTCTACCCTGCTAAAGGTTAATTCGTCCTTACAGTATCACGGGATTTATGAATACTAGTACTTTATCCAATAGAAATGCAATGGATTAGAAATTGCATAGCTGATTTCAAAAGCAAAACAGTAACATTTGGTTTGGAAAATTAACCAGGATTCATAGAAAGGAAATGTTCCTGCACCACTGAACTGTGTGTTGCCCTTTGAATTTTCCTGCTTTGAACTTCAGTGTGTCTTGGCTGTTCTCTTACAGTGCTTTTTCAATCTCTTTTATCTCAAGAGAGGGTATGAATAACAGACAATTGTGCTCTGCAGGGTACAAAAAGGCTCACCCTTTCACAGAGGCTTGTTTTACAGAAGGGTTTAATCTCCCCTGATGTCACTGAAAGGGTGACATGAGAAGAGAGGCTCCCTGGCGTGCTCAGCCAAGGGGATTGCAAAGCACCTTATGGCTGCTGAAGCAGGAGTTCACTGACAGCATTGCTGCAAGAATTGCTATTGTACAGTACAAGCTCCTCTGCACTATCACTCTGCACCTCGTGGTGCTGCTTTGCTGCAAAGAGTTGTGAAAATCCATCCAGTGGAGATTTACCTCCACTTTGTATATATGTGAGTGACCACAGAGGGTAAAGTGCAGCTGAGAATCTGACCAAGAGCTGGACAAATGTTTATAGTGCTTTTAAGACAACATCTACACCAAGTAAACTCAGCTCACAGTACACTATTCAAGTGCTTTTGTGTAGATTTTACTTTGTTACAACCCATCGACTATGATTCCTTTTTAAATATGAAGATTAGATTGGATGCCTGCTCGCATGCTTGTAATTTTACAATTATATTAGGGTTTTTTGTCTTTTTTATAGAGGTTGAAATTACCAGGTCATTTGTATTTGCATTTCTGCAGGGAATCAGCTTGCAGTTTCTTTGATGTTACCAGCACATCTCTGGAAACGTCAAAGGAGCATTGCATGTGTAGTGGCAAGAGATATCAAAGGGAGCACAAGGACTCAGAATTGTTTGTAGATGCTGCTAATGGCAATAAAGTCCACAGCTTCTTTTCTATTATTTTGTGAAAATAAATGGTTGGGTGAAAAATAAATTTGAGAAAATTTGCTTGAATTCTTTTTCCCCTTCCAGAGTTACAACTGAGCTTGTAGCACAGGTTTGGACATACATAAATGCCTTTCAGGTCAAAAAAAGTGTGTGCTTTACAAACTGTGCTCTTTTTCATTCTGTCCTTATTTCCTTCATTGTTTACAGTGAAATGTGAGCATTTTTGCTTCTTTTTTTGTAATCTTTATCCACCTTTTTTTTTTCTTTTTTTCTTTTTGGTCTTAATCCCACCAGACATACTATAAGGCATTCCACATGATTTCAGTCAGTTGGGGACAGGCTTTCTGTGACCACTGTTGCTGTGGCCACACTGCACCCAGTCAAGGACATTTGGATGACTCCTGGAAGTCACCTGTTGGCAGAGCTGTGAGACCTGCAGTATCAGGGGATGTTGGCACCTTGATGTGCCAAATCAGCAGAACGGACCCCAAAGCACAGAACATGCTCTGAAGAGCCACAGCTGACATATTTTCATTCACCTTTGGTTTTATTTACACAAGCAGAAGGATGGAATTTCAGCATGATCCCATAAAATCAAAGATGTTATTCCAGAGGCTGGACTACCTCCTTGCAGAGCTTAACCACACGTCTGCATGCAGGATGTGCAATGGGCAAATAAGTGGGCAAATTTCCAACATTGAATTTATTCTTCCTTTTAGCCATTCTGAGATCCTTGGATGTTTTATATGTATGACCCTCAGTGTGGAGTTTTTAGCCATGGCTTCCTTTCAGCTCTTCTCTTCACCTAAGAGACTGACTAAAGACAGATAATTAGATGGCAGTCCCTCCAACCATCACATGTTTTCCTATTCCCTGCTCCAAGCTCTGAGGTGGGTTTAACAGAAATTTTCAGCTGTAAAACAAGTGAGGAGGCTGAAACAGTTAAAATTACACTGCCACTGCTTAGTAGCTCTGGTAACCATTAATTAAATATATAAACTCAGTTCAATTAAACAGAAGAGATTAATATGGTTTCTCTTGGAAACAAACTGAGAAAATAAATAAAGTTGCCAGACAAGCTGATTAAGTTTTTAGTGGAGATTAGCAAGCTTGGCTTTCCCAGTACTTGCTTGCAGTTTTGTACCATTTAAAAATGCTGTTTATTTGGGTTTTTATTTTGGAAAATGATTACAGCCTAGCGCATAGGAAACACAAAGACTTAGTGCCCATCCCAGTAAGGTTTTGGTAGAGATGCAAATTCCCTTTGTCCTATTCCATTTTCACTACCAGCCTACTTTTTTGCCTCACACAGAGGAGTAATAGAAAATTGCAACAATCATTGCTCAAAAAAATTAGAGAGAAGTACATTTTTGGAGTGAGAAAATGATTTGGATACCCCTTGGATCTTACATCTGGACTGCTCTAAAATAAACATCATTGATTTTTCTTTCATTAGAAGTTACTTTTCTCCTCAGACAACTGCTGAATCTGACACAGAGCCCATGCAAACATTAGCAGAAGTTAACGAGTTAAAAATTAAAAATGTGTCAGTCACTAGGTCACAAAAAAGGCCCTATGCTCTGCTCTCTGTGGAATATTAACCTTGAGGTATAATGTAGTTAAACGTGACTGAGCAGCAAGTTGGCAAATCCAGAGCTCAATTTCTCCAGCAGCTTTTCAGCTACTCTTTGTAACCTCTCAAGTAATTGGAGTTTATCTGCTCAGAGGAAGTTTGGTTTTCTTATAAATGTATTTCAGTTATTTTGGTGGCCCTGCTTAATAGAATCACAGAGTCATAGAATCATTAATGTTAGAAAAGACTTCTAAGATCAGCAAGTCCAACTGCTAACCCAGCACTGCCGTGTTCACCACTAAACCATATTCCCAAGGGCCACATCCACATGTCTCTTGAAAGCTTCTAGGGATGGTAGATCCACCACCTCTCTGGGCAATCTATTCCCATTCCTGACCACCCCACCACTGAAGAAATTTTCCCCAGTATCCAATATAAACCTACCCTGGCTTTGCTGAACTATAACTGTTTAATGTTACACTTTTCTGATATAGGAGTCAGAGCAAGATTTGGCAGCTGAGCCAAAAATCCAAGCTTAAATCCAAGCTTCTGAGTTATTTTGGCTACAATTCTTACACAAGTAAAGGAAATAGTGCACATCAATCTATCTTAACTTCCTCTCTGGGCTGTGTTATGCCTGTTGTTACTACAAGCTGTACATCAAAAAAAGAGATGAACATATGATTGTGGCTCATTTTTAGAGGTAATGTAAAAATGACATCTGTAAAGATGAATTTAAATACAAACTATTGATTAATTCCTTTGAACCCACATCCCTGTATAATTTCACTAGGCTTTACCACCTTGTTCACAAAACTGATTGAAAACAATGAAATGGAAAACATGCTCTTTGATTTGCACAAGAATCTGCGAGATCTGCTTGTGTGACCTCTTGAAAGCTGCTTTATTTAGAAGTCATCCAGCCAGGACGGATGTATAATATATAAAATGGTATTTTAAGAGACTCAAATAGCATTTGTGAACAGTGAATTTTCTAAACAATAGTCATTTGTGAGCTGTGACTCCATATGGCTTGATAAGTTCATATGGAGCATCTGGTGCATAATGAAGAACAGATAAATTTATAGCTGGAGTAAATCAGTGCAGACCTACTAATTGCAGGTTAAGGCAAGTACAGGACTTGGCTTCAAATTTGAGAAAGGGAAAGAAAAGGAAAAACCTTTTCTTGAGGATTTTACCAGCAGACATCCCCAGGTTTCCAAGTATAGAAGCTATTGCTAAGTACAACAAACTGAGCATAAGGAGAACTCCAATGAGAGCCCTAAATAAAGACATAGCTAAAGAAAAGACCAGAAGACTTCCATTCACTAGCTGTGTTTTCCTGTAAGAATATTCAGCAGATAGCACTTTTCTCCATCATATCCCAGCTCCCCATGGCTGCTCACCATGATGCTCTCATGCCTTTTTCTACCAGAACCTTGGACAGCAGCAAATTTGTTTGATTAACTCCATTCACCCATTGCCTCCAACCCCGCAGGCCTGTGGTCTTCTCCCAAAGGTCTGTAGAAATTACCTGAGCAAATAAAATCAGCTAAATAAAGTGTTTAAAAAAAGAAAAAACAAATCAAGTTTCCAGAGCTTTTCCCAAAATAACTACAAGGCAATTTTTTTGGTAAATACGAATGCTCTCATCTGGTCCTGAAAACTAACAGTTCCTGTCTTTGTCCAGGACTGGAGAGAAAAATATGCTGAGATAAAAGGTCAGCAGCTCTAATCCGAGGAGTCATGACTGCATGCTTGGTAAATATTGGATTATGGAAATCAAACTAATTTGGAAATTCACTTGAAGCCATTATTTTGCTGATAAATAGGCTTATCCCAACACTTTGCCCTGGATTATGTGTGAAAACTTTCATTAACATCATCTTCTGACACTCTCCTTTCAGAAGGTAGCCAAGATTTCACACCCAAACAGCTGCACCTTTGGAGGTCCCAATGCAGTCCTTTTTTGGTATTTTTAAACCCAGGCACCCACAGTCTGAGGAATCCTATGGGTGAGTTCACAGGACTCCCCACAGCACGTGGTGGGGCAGTAACACTCATCCTCTGTGCTTTGTCCCTGCAGGAAGCCTCGTGTGCCTACGTGCTCATGGTGACAGCTGTGTACTGGGTCTCTGAAGCAGTGCCTCTTGGGGCAGCAGCCTTGGTTCCTGCTTTCCTGTACCCTCTCTTTGGGGTCATGAAGTCCAGCGAGGTCAGACCGTTGTGTGTTTTTGTCATTTGATGTTCCTGCTCTCGGCTCATTGTTTGAGTGAGGCTGATCTTAGTGCAGTAGCAAGACTTAGAGGCATGGGAGGCAGAAGTGTACATCCTGCAATGTGTGACGGGGTCCCACCAGCCCTTCCTTCATCTGAACATAGACACAGGACATAACACAGGCTATAACAGCCAGGAGAGATGTCCATCCTTTCAGCTACTGCATCACCAACGACTACCAAAACCCATTGCACCAAAGGATCCCACCTTTGCCCTCCTCAAATCCATGTGAACAGCTGCACTGTAAAGTTTCCTTCCAATTTTATTTATTATGGATGTCATACAAGGCAAGAGGCTACATATGCTAAAACCAGTTACCATTTAATGCAAAAGACTAGATAATTTTGCTATCCAGGTGAATGTCTAGTCCTTTTTCAAAGCTGTAACCTACTGCTGCACTGTTGTAGCCATGAGTTCTCAGGCAAAGGAGTAGCTGTACAAAAAAGTCTCTGTGATCAGTCCTGAATTTGCTTGCTTAAGGTTTTTTTGAATGTTAATCTCTTTCATTATAGGCCAAGAATTTATTTTATTTTCTCTACAACTTTTTTTCCCCTGCCTTTTTCTGTCTCTTTTTGGGGAGTGAGGGGACAGCACATTTGATTTAAGGGCAGGTAATGCAGATAAGAATGCAGCGGAATATGTAGCAAACATAAAATTGTTGGATTTCTCTCACAATATTGCACTGAGAATATCCATAAATGGATAGAGAGAAGCATGAGCTGAGAGTTTTATGACTGCTTATTCCCCCAAGTTTTGTAATAAAATGAGATACATTTTCATACCAACACTATTCAGTATTTTCACAATCTTTTTTCCTAACATAAAGGTAAAGTAGTTGGGCATTTTCATTAAAAAATTGGCAGCACATTGGAGAAGGAAATTTAATGTCAGCCTGAGAGAAATTCAATGCAATAGCAAATAAAGTGACAGTAAGACTACTGCAAAGAATGTATTATTTGCTTTAGGAACTGAAATAAATCCCTGCATTCAAAAATAAACAATTCCCAATCTGCTGTTCTGGAGTGACTCTTGCCTGGAAAATTACTACTATTTAAGCTACAAATTACTCACAGGAGCTTAAGAACATGAACCACTGTGTCATATATATGTATGTTGGCATTAATGAGACTATTAGCATTCACTTTTTTCTCCAAAATGGCTATGAAAGGAATAAAGGAAAAAAACCCCAGATTCTTTATGCTGCTGGATTGATGGATTTCCTTCATTCATCTCATTAATTTTTGAAAAGTTAGAAGGAAAATAAAGAAAGTTAATGAGAAAGAAACCAGTGGAAGAAAGCCAAAAAGGTGATATTTAAAAGTTTTGGCACACAATTATGATGGCCAAGTCTATTAAGTCATCATAGGGATTTATTAAATAAATGTCATAAATATATAACTTGTTGCAGATTTCACAAAATAACATAATTGTCATTCTTGCACTTTTTAGAGCAGCATCAGTATAACTGAGGGCAATGGAAAAATTATTGCTTCCTCTGATCTTAATTGTTTTAAAATGCTGGCACCTACATTTGGGTAGAGAAATAGTTTTAAACTGAAGATATTACGGTTTTTGAAAAATATTCCAGCAACAGCCTAGGAAGGATTACATCAAAGTGAAATTAAAAACTTTGCTAGACGCCAAGCATCTGTTTGTAACTTTTATTTTCTCCCATTTTGTTTGTTTTTACAGAAGTATGTGTGTATGTTTGAGTAAGAATTTTATGGTTTGCTTAATTTGTCATTTTTGCAGCTGCTTCACAGAATATCTTCTCATATTTTAGCAAGACCCACACCCACAATTCCTGCTTTGGAGATGGTCTCTGAATATTTTCCTGAGTCAGTGATGGTTTTTGCTCCTTGTCTTTAAATTAAAGTTCTTTTTCTTGAAACTTTTCCCTCTTTTCTTGATAAAATGGAAATGGATTTCCAATGTGACAAGTTTTGACACAGGGTTTGTTGATCACTGCAGCAATATACCAACTCTTTTTTACTGCATTCAAAGAGCAAGTCCCAAAGGACTTTTTTTCTGATGCTGTAGGTTCTAGGGATGCCACATTTTGCCCAAAGGCTGAACAAGACAGAATAAATATAGGCAAGATAGACAACAATACCTCCAGAATGAAAAAGCAGATGAAGCACATGAATAAGCTGCCTTCAGTGCAGTTTTGTCTGTGCTTGTTTCCACCTGAGCCTAGTTGAGTGTGACTGACTTACTGCAGGCACTGAACATCCTGCTTGCAAATATAACATTTCTCTTGATCTCTTCAAAACTCAGAAGCCTATAAACAATAGGGGATAGAGCCTTATTTGTAAACACAACAAGAAAGAGATTAAAGGGAATATTTTTGATTTATTAATTCTTCACTTCTTTTATTAATTCTTCATTTTCTCCCTGTCATTCTTACTCAAGGGAGCAAAAATGCATGATGCTATATTTCTTCTCATTCAGCATGCTTTCTGTGTAGGGTATTTACTGCTTTTTTAACTGACTGTTTCCCCATGGCCCTTAATGCAGGTGGCTGCTGAATATTTCAAGAACACAACTTTGCTCCTCATGGGTGTGATTTGTGTGGCAGCTTCTGTAGAAAAGTGGAATCTCCACAAGCGAATTGCCCTGCGCATGGTGATGATGGCTGGAGCCAAGCCAGGCATGTGAGTGAACCTTTGGCTTTGGGGTGGTCCGAGGCTGAGAGCAGCAGCTTGAAACCACTCTGATCTTCCCACCCACGGGCAAAAAGCCACCTTGGTTTGGGGCATTTTTCATACCCATCTTTCCTTTCAGAGTTTGAAAGCTTACAGATTTTCCCCTCCTTTTTCTGCCGCCCCGTGTTTCCCTGCGCCGCACTCCAGGCTGCTCCTTTGCTTTATGTGCTGCACCACGGTGCTCTCCATGTGGCTTTCCAACACCTCCACCACAGCCATGGTGATGCCAATCGTGGAGGCAGTGCTCCAGGAGCTGGTGAATGCTGAGGAGGAGTGCGAGGTCATCACGCCTGCAGGCAGCACCATTGCTGAAGAAAAGAAGCCAATAGGTATTTGTCAGTAGTGGCCACTCTTCCCATTTGTTTATCCATGAGCAGACTTGTTGATATGTGTAATTCAAATTCTGTCGAGGTCGGGTCTGTCTGACTTATACTGCCAAAAACACTGATGTGTACCCTTCCTTTTTGTGTACTATATTCCTTTCAAAAAATGAAAGGAAGTTTTAGAAGTGATGGAAGAATTGGAGTTGGGAAACTATTTACACTGAATTAGGGCATCTTCTGTAGATGTGTGTCTCAAACTCTTGGTCATAGGATTTTACAGGGTTGGAAGGAAACCTTTGGGAATAAAGTCCAGGAAATTTAGGAGAGGCTCAGAAGTTTTCTCTTGACAATCCCATAATAGAAAATTGATAAGAGCTCTAGGGTTCATTTTGTTCATTCCTTCCCAGAAAGAAAAGGTTTAGGAAGGAAAGAATCTCTCTTTTCTTTCACTTTACAGTTTCCAGGCTGAAAATTATTTCATCCAACCTTGTCTATTATGTGAAGGTATCAGTCTTTTAATTGCCAGGTGCACATGACCAGTACAATACAAAACAATAGAATGCTGCATCCAGAGAGCACCTGAGACTGTTTGGACAAGCTTTTGTTTGCAGCAGCTCCTCCAGGTCCCGTGGTGTGACCCAGGGGCTCAGCTCAGTCCTTAGCCCAAGGGCTGCTCTCTGTTCCTCTGTTGCAGGTCTCGGTGAAAAGCACGGCCAGCCTTCACTGGAGCTTATCTTCATCAATGAGGAGTAAGAATGAACCCTGTACACCAGGACTGGACATTTGAGCCCTACACAGGTTGCAATGGGATGAACCCAGGAGTAGAGCCAGGAAGGGCAAGCAAAACCTTACAAGTGAATGTTTCACATGTGACTGACAAGGAAGGCTTACATGATAAATGGGATTAATGCAATGGTCTGGATCTCACTAAAACTTCACAGTGTTCATTTATTTTTTAACACTGTGGATATTTTAGGGAAAAGGAAAATATTTCTAGGGGTTTGGAGGCTCTTTTGAAGTCTGAGTTTGTGCTGTGTAAGAAAGTGCTGTCCACAGGTTTTCATTTCTGTTCCCTGGAAGGAACAGTGATGGAGAGGACCCAAGTACAGCATGGACTGACTGCCCACAGGGCATATCCAGGGGGACATCACTTACAGAGCATTCCTGAAGAAAGTTGGAACTGCCTGCATTTAAGAGAGCTGAGAGTGGAGGGCAGGGGAACATGGGGGAAGGGAGAACCCACAAAAAAACACCCCTCCTCCCCTACAAAATTTGTAGATTTCTTTGAATATAGACACATTTCTTCAGAGGTTTGAAACACTAGTAGTTTATATTTGGGGTAGAATCTAGTAAGGGGAAAGGGTAAATCAAGTAAAGGACTAATTTCTTTGTCAAATTATCTAATTAACCATCAGTTCAAGATATACAAGGCAGTATACAAAGCTAATGCTCTAAATATTTATTATAGGCCAATTCTGAGGAGCATCTTATGAAGTGTGAGAACAAAATTGCACTGTCCCTTTTCAAGCTCCTTCTATATTGTTCACAACTGTTCAAAATAAAAGAGAAACAAGTTTCTTTTACTTTAAGTTTTAATTTACCTTAAAACAAATATTATAATTCAAACAGTGCAGGTTGGTGACTTTAAGTTAACTTGCAAGATATAAATAGTTTTCTCATTAGTCTAGAGACTATTTGGGTTCTCCAATATTCCCTCCATTATCTCTTTTCATCCCAGCCATATTTTCTATGCAATGTAGAATCAAATCTTCAGATTGGCATTGTGCCATTAATCCCTTTAAACCCTATTGAAGAGTATGTGTGGGATATTTCATACAGAAATATTATTAAAATAGGATTACTTGAAAAAGAGCTTTGAATTTGGCAGGAAAAGTAGCACATCTTCTGGAAATAAGTGGAGTGGATTGTTTGCATGATCCACGTGCCACACAGGGCAGGTGTTAGGGAAGGCTTTAATGTGGTACAGGTAGGTACTCAGAAGCAGCATTGGAAAAGTTGGCAGAGGAAGAACCTGACTAGAACAGGCAGCAGTGGTGCTGGATTGCCTGGTGGTTCACTCCACAGAGAATGGAGTCCTCTGCTAGAATGGGGTAAATACTATCAAGAAACAAATCTTTTCTTGCATGGAGGTGGAACTCCACTGTTACAGCTAGAGATTGAACTATGAAACATAATCATGACTCTTATTGTTTGGCCAAGAGCCCACATAAGAGGTATTCAGCATTTCAATAGGCACTAGCTCTGCAGAGGTTGCCCCTCCTACCCATGATGTGTGCCTCTTGCAGGAGCTGGGTGAACAGGCATTTTTAAAGTATATTTTCCTTTCTTTGTTTTCAGTGCTACTGCTACTGACTTCAGCTCCTTGATGCACCCAAAGGTATTGTCATAGGTGGTATCTTCTGTGCTACTCTGTCTTCTGATGCAGGAACCAGCCGAGCAAAATGCACGCAGCTCTGAAAAAAGCTGCTGGCCCCTTTATTTCAAATGTGTGTTGGCAGAAAGTAGGTATTGCAGATTGTCCTGGCTTTGTATTTAACCTGTCAGCCTGCTTGCACAAATCAACTGGGGAACATTAGCTCCATAACAGCAACAACATAAGTGCAAAACAACATAAGTCTGTTGTACTCCTTGCTGGAGATCATGAGCTCCAGTCAGGGAACTAACAATTCCAGATGGTTTATAGAAAATTCAGACATGATCTTTTGTTGTTCCAGTACTGCCAGCTTCTGAAGCTGAGAATTCTGCAGTTGCTACAGCAGCTTGCACATGTCACAAAGTCACAGGCTCAAGGGACCTGTTAGAGTCTCCTACATGACAGAGGAACATCTAATCTCATTATAATCTGACTTTAAAATCACTTTAAAATAAAAAAAAAGCAGGGGGTTTAAACAACTTTTTTTTTCTTTTTTCCCCAGCATAAAATTAACAGCTGATTTTTAGTGGGTTGGATTTTCTTGTCTTTTTGGAACCTTTTTTTCTTTTTCCTTTTTTGTCCCCAAAGCCTGCCACCCTTTACAAAGCATCAAAAATTCTACTCTGGATGCCCCTAGGAACACAAGAAAGGCTAATCCAAAGGCATTTTTCTGCTTGCAGAGTATGAATGGTGTGCACATGATAGCCAACCCTATTGGAACAATGAATTCTACGAGCAATGGGCAGCACCTGCCTCAGGTAAGGAAAGGTTAGACCTGGGGGTGAGGCAAAAGACAGATGTGAATATCACCTGCTCCCTACTGTTTCACATTTGTTCCTTGAAAGGAATCATTCTCCATCATCTCACCCCAGCCACAGCTTGGCCCTTTGCCAGTTCTTGCTCCCACTTAGATTCACCCAGGTATGTTCAGAAGACCTTTCCCCAGTGGCTGGGACAATTCATTTAGCTTTACATCTAGTAATGTGATCATGAGTTTCCTTTATTATTCACCTGTAATAGCCACTTTGTTTCTGCAAATCCTCCTTGGGAAATAGCCCAGCTCAAAAATAACAACCCCTGGCACACAAAACCCTACTCAGAACAAAAAAAGCAGCAGGCACAGACCATTAATCTGTTCAGCCACTTTGTTAGGTACTCTTAGTATCCACTTCCTTTTTGTCTTCCAAAATATCCAGCCTCAAAATCCTGCATTAAATCAATTCATTCCAGTATTTCTACTTCTCTTGAGCAGATCCAAGAAGAGATTGTTGTTTGGATGACAATTTTGTAATATCCTAATTGCAAAAGTCTATGTCCATGAAAAAATAGGCTGAATTCAACACATGAATTTGCGTTCACAGTTCAAAAATAAATCAAAATACAAATTAGTAAATGTAGCAGGACTTTCTGAACCACTTGCTGCCTTTTTCCTCATTCTTAAATTACAGGTTGCATGAGAAGTGCCTTGGAGTACTGTACCTTTTTTCCCAGTACAAGGACTTGATCTACCAACATAGACAGCTTCCTGTCACTGATATTTGGAGCAAAATTTTCTGGCATCTTTTCCATCCATATTCCCATCACTCAGCCTTTTCCATGCCATTTTGAGATCCCCAGCACTCCACCCCTAATTAGAGGCCCTGAGCCAGTTTAGGTGTGAAAAGTTCACCAAGCCTTTGTGGGGTGGCTGCTCCTAAGCCTCAAGGATTATGGATCCCTTCTGCTAAGTGCTGGCATCCCATCCCTGCAGCCAGCCCTCAAAGGCTTTTGGTATCCCACTGGTATTCCAGTCAGACTTGGAGCTGGCCCAAACCTTTGCCAGAAGTCCGATTACTGCTTGTCCTACATTTTTGCCACAGACCAGGCAATTCCAGGCCCTGGGACAAGTTTCCAGGACTGATCCCTGATAATCCCTGTGAAGAAAAACCTGGCCTCTTACACAAACCTGTTGCTTCTCTGCGCCCCGTATCACTCTGGCATTAGAGCAAGCTGGGCTGCTGTTCTGATCACCTGCTTTGCTTGTGAATATGTCCCCTCCCAGGCTCAGATCCTGGTGCTGCCCCCTGAGCCCTCGGAGCTCGGGCTGAGCAGCCAGTACCGGTACCAGAGCAGGCACGACCACATGGTCTGCAAATGCCTCTCGCTGAGCATCTCCTACGCGGCAACCATCGGGGGGCTGACCACCATCATAGGCACCTCCACCAGCCTCATATTCCTCGAGCACTTCAACAGGTAAGTGGCACTTGCTGAGAATGGTGGGTGAGTCGTTGTCGTCCTTGTGGGTCATTTCCTACCTCAAGGAACCCTAGTAAGAGCACTCTCTCTGAAGGAGAATTTGCTTCTTCCTCTACTCTAATACTAATACCGCAGGTTAATGTTTGAAAGTTAATACATGTCTTTCTCTCATGCAAAGTAAAAACTCCTCAGCGTGTGGTGACACTGAAGTTTCTCCAGCAACTTCCTTTCATTGACATACTAATTATCATGAAGGCAGCAGGCACTCTGGAAAAGTAAACACTAAAGTTATGAAGATAGAGCGAAGAAGACAAAGAAATACTCAAAAAGAAGAAATGTCATAAAAACAGCTGCTCAACATGTAGTGCAAAAAAAAAATCCAACCAACTTATATATGAGGCCTTACACATTTGCTTCAGAGAAGATTAGAAGCAGCTCTCTGATCACCTAAGTATTTCCTTTATCATAGGCCCAGGGCTCTCAAAGGCATGAATGTTTCAATGTCAGAAACATGAATGTTTTTCTGTCAGGAGACTGGTGGTACTTCTCATGCACAGAAACACATCCAGGCTCAGATCTGATTCTGACCTACCACTAATTCTGATTCTACTGCTACCACTACTGCCTTGTTATCTCTCATTTCTCTCTCTTAAATGGTGGTAGCCAAGAAGACTAAGTTCAGAAGTCACACCTAATCCAAGGATTTGGATTTTACAGAATTTTCCAAGATCTTGCTTTTATGACAGTTGCATCAAATGCACACATCCAACATCTTTGTCACAGCACACCAGAATGTATTTGTGTGGCCCATGAGAAGACATAGAAAGAGGTTCTAGGTGAAATCATTCTGAAGTCTGACAACCCTGAAAGAAGCTTTATTATAAACCACAGGAAGGGATGGAGTTTCATTTCAGGTATCTCCAAGTGTTTTTGAAGCTGGCCAGACAATCCATACCATCTGGTGTTAAAGGTTTGGAGAGCTATACTGTTAGTCTGTTGGTTTCACTCTGCACAGGTAGTGCAGCTGTTGCAAATGCAAACTGATGTAATTTTTCTCTCACCCCATGACAGATATATATGCCTATAGATGGGTGTGCAAATATGTTTATTGGAGGTCCCTGTCCCTTTACTGCTCTAACTTCTCATGCATCCTCTTTTTTTAATTTACAGCCAGTACCCAAAAGCTGAAGTGGTGAATTTTGGAACCTGGTTTCTGTTCAGTTTCCCCATCTCCCTCATCATGTTGGTGCTGACTTGGTTCTGGCTGCACTGGCTGTTCTTGGGCTGCAAGTGAGTGAAGGTTGTTCAAGATACATGGATTACAAAAGCAGGGCACCTGCAGCTCCTCTCAAACCCATCTCATAAAGAAGTTTTGACTGGCAAATGACAGAATTTAAGGCACAATTTCCTTCTTGCCAGAACAATTACCAGAGGAAGTCTCACTGCTTAGCTGCCCTGCATAGACAGCAGTGTAGAGCATTGCTGCTTGAGACTGAAGTGCCCAGGCATTGCTGATAGAAATCCATACTGAGCATTCAACTGGTTTGGGGTTTTTTTCCATTCTTATGGCAATGAGGATTTCCTTGAGGACCAAAAATCTTGTTATAAGTCCTTTTGGAAAAGCACAGTTTGAAAGATGAATAGAAAAATAGCTGCAAGTGAACAAGTCACTTTTCAGATCTGCCTCCAGCTCAATGAAATTAACATAAAACCAGTTAAAATTAAAGGTAAATAGACTCCATATATATTTCTCTTTATACTGAAAAGGACTCACAGCTGAGAGACAAAAGATTTAATACCAGTAAGTCCCTAAGCCCCAAAATAAGAAAAAGTTTCAGTCTTCTAGTTCATTTGTACTGCATATTGTCTCTACAAAGTTAATGAAAACTGCCTAATCATGTGCATTTAGAATGGATTTGTTAATCTGTATCAAATTGTGAGGCAGACACATTTACTCAGAATTAAACTGGCCTTGATTTGATTTAGTTTACTCTTAATAGTAAACTGAACTGGCATCACTATTTCACCCAGGACAATGAATAAATTGATAATGAGTTCTGCTTGCTGCTGACCTTGACTAGATTTGAAGAACTAATTTAGAGGTGAATGGCTCCATGCCCCTCTCAGTCAGTCTCTGAGTCTTGTAGCTCCAAATTAAAAGGCTAATATAAATTCCCTCTGCCACTTTTTTTAATCTTGAGAAGAAACAGGTCCTAACATGACTCTCAATTAATTTGGTTTAAAAAAAAAACAACTGAAATTCCACATTGCATCCAAGACTTCATGCTGATTAATGTTGTTCTAAATAATACCAGAGACTGAAGCATTATTGACTTTTTGAGAAGTACTAGTTGATTCCAAGGCTCCTTAATCTCTGACTTCTATTCACTTCACTTCATTAAAGAACATATTATGTTGGGAGCTGGGCTTCAATTCTCTGCCTTCACATCCTCCTGAGCCTGGAAACACTTAGAACATGTTGAAACAGCTGCCTAATGCTTGTGCATAAATGTTTAATGAATCCCCGAAATGTTATTTTCCTAGGAAGCCCTGTGCCATCAATCTGTTCTTACTTGGCTTAGCTGGAACAGCATTTCAGACTTTAAGCCCCTAGACCAGGTCAAGGGTGAAAGAGAATAGACCCAGCAAAGGATCTTTGCCAGCAAGGAAGAGCCAAGGGTAGAAGTTACTACAGAACTGTCTTTTATAAACCATATAGCTCTTCTCTTCCAGCCTGGAAGGCTCTTCCAGCCTCGTCTCTCCCTGCTGGTAGATCTTACTGAAGTCTAACAGCAAGATTTGCAAGGAAATTTAAAATTTAAAAAGATGAAGGGCAGTGCTAAGCGAGCTAAAAAGATGTGTTACGTATTTGCCCATGTGAAATGAGAGCCCTGGTTAAGTCCTTTTGTTGATCAGACAGGGCCTGTCTGCATCTTGAGCAATGCAAATTCCTTCGTGAGTCTGGCCTTAAGCAGATACATTGAGGGAGATTGCAGCCTGTGGTTTGGCCAGTGCTGCAGCTTGGGTGACTAGTGAGGGACCAAATGAGATACTAAAATGGCAGGAAACATAAAAACACCTATCTATCAAAGAACTAAAAGAACTTAAAGAACTTAAAGAAAAGTTGTGCTGCCATGGTACCTGAGCCAGGGCTGCTCTTTTAGACTGGCTTAGATCCTGCTACACCTCTGTGTGACAGAGGGTACAGCTGGGGTGAAAAAGGAGGGATCTGTGGCTCAAAGCACAGCAAGGTAACACTTCTGGAAAGAAGAAAAGGAGAGAGTTAAAGTGAGCTTGAAAGCGTCTTAATTTCAATTAAGAATGTCCATGCTTTCTTAGAGAATGAAGGCAAACTGAATAAACTAAGGAATTCACATAGCATCCATACAAATGTATAGGAGGATCAACATATCCAGCTAGGAAATATGCTTGTGTTTTCATGTCCCTGGCAGAAGTACTGGCATTTTTCACCTGGACAAAACACCAGGCTGACTCCCCTGGCCTCTGAGGTGCTTTTCTGGCTGTGGCTGATTTAGAAACAGCTATTACTATGACAGTATAAGCAGAAGCAGACAGGTCGTGGCAGCTAATGGGCTCCCAAGCACAGCTTTCCCTCATTATGAATCCTGAATATTCAAGGCAAATATGGTCTCAAAAGCCAGAACAGGCCCCAAATATGCCGGATAACCCTGATCCAACTGGAAAGCATAGTCAGCCCATGAAAAATTTCTATTGATAGCTGACCTCTGTCACAATCTTTCCGCGTGATGATAGACACTAGCCGTAGCTTTTGGAGGTTTTGGCAGCTCCTTGAGGAAGCCTACGCAGAGGGAGCCCAGCCATGGCTCAAGATGGCTCAGTGATACCAGTCAGTACGAGTCAGAGCACCCTGGGGACCTTCCAACTATGCCTAGAACTGAATCTTAAAAGAACTTGAAACCAGATTAATCAAATATCACGCGCAGTAATTTCCTTTCCCATTGCCATCAGGCCTTGCTTCAGTCACATCTTCTCCCGACAGCCCCTGATACCAGAATTTTCAGTCTACTTCATTGCTGGGGGTTTTTAAATTATATTCCCTCCCCCTCCTTATGCTCTTGCCTAATTTTATTGTGCTATCTCAGTTTTAAAGAGACTTGCTCTGTGAGCAAGAAGAAGAAGACCAAACGGGAAGAAATGTCAGAGAGAAGAATTCAAGAGGAATATAAGAAACTGGGAAATGTTAGGTAAACCAGACCTGCCTTCCTTGGGAATTTGCATCTCTAGGCCAAACCACTGTGTCCTATTGCCCGCCAGGTTGCCTTGGGCTCATGTAGCTTATTCTAAAACTCTCAGCTCTTTTTCCTCCCTTCCAGGATAGAAATAGAACTGAATGCAAAAATGAACTAAAATCAGAGACTTTGTTACAAGCATGCGTGTTAACATGTAACTCGTTTATTTGTTCCTGAGGAAAAAGGGAAAAAAAGGAAAGATTCGAGTTTATTCCAGGGTTCAAAGGCCATCTGAGTTAAGGTTTGTCTTTGAACCCTAAAGGAGTCCTCCTCCTAATTCAGATACATACTTATTTTAGTGGATAGAAGTTCAAAAAAGGCTTTTTTCCATGCCATGAGTTGTCCAGCCTTCCCAGTTGCCCATAATATTTATGCACAATGGCAAGAAATGTCTCTTGAAAAGATTATTTGGCAAGATTTTCATTTTTAAAAGGGCTGATATGGCACAGAATTTCTTCTTCACAAAACATTTTTGTGCTGTTTAACTGAAATATTGACAGATCAACTGCCTGAATACAATAAACTCTGAAATGAAACTGTTGTTCAGGCTGTGCCTAAATATGAAATCACTCTTAATTTAAATCTATGCTAAATTAAAAATCCTCAAGCCACCTCAAGTCACCTTGTGTGCACCATCTGTGCTAATTTACATTGTCATTTGCTCTTAGGCTTTCTGCCCTTCTAAAAAATGCAAGAGAATGTGTTTACAGTGGAATGCTAATATGAACTTCACCTTGTTAACACATTTAATCAGATAATAATGCAAATACAAAACAAGCATTTAGAAATATTTTCCTTCAGGTCTTGCCCATGAATGATTGAATTGCAAATACAGATGGAAATTTTTAGCCTATTTCTTACAGGCTTTAGATGGTTCCCAGCTGGGAGCCAAATCTAGAATTCTTTAATTCAAACTAATCTTCCTTGCTATTTTTCATATGTTTTTTATCCTCTCCTGAAGCCAGTTTCTACTTTCTTACTTCTTCTGGAACTTGCTCTTGAGTTTTCAGACAGACCTTGGAATCACTTCCTAGCTTTCTCTGGTTTTTATTTCTAGCTATCCTGAGATGGTGACTGGATTCTTCTTCATCCTGATGACCTTGCTTTGGTTCACTCGTGAGCCTGGCTTTGTACCAGGATGGTCATCTTTTTTTGAGAAGTGAGTAAAATTCCCTAAACAACTGCACAGGAATACACAATTTTGCTTCTTATGACTTTCTACAATAATATTTTTTCCCCTAAGATATCATCAGCCACATTTAATGAAGCAGTGAAAAATGGAGTCTTTATTCAAAAATTAGGATTTTTTTCTTAAATTATATTTGTTCGTATAGTGGAAAATTCTATTCTATCTCAGTATGCAAAGTGAGTTAAGTAGAGAAAGCAAATTAAATCATTTCAAATGTAAAAGAACAGGAGGGTCAGATTTTGAGCTTATAACATTTTACTGCATTCATAAAGTTTTCTCTAGAATATACTGCAATTATAATTGAAATAAAAATTTTTGACAAAAAGTGTTTCATCAAGAAAATGTCTATTCAATTAAATATTGCTGAGAATGGTGATTAAAGCAAATAATTTTTCTGTTATTTTAAATATTATTGAAATAAATTACATTAAAGCTAACCATAATACACTTTGCACATCAAAGAATAAGTGATTTGAATGTAAGTTTTCTTTATATTGCTATACTATTAAATTACTTTAATTCTTCATTCTGATTTTGACAGGAAAACAATTTCTAATACTGTGATTTTCTGATGATCACTGGTGTTTGGCACTCCTCACATACTTTTACAGAAAGAGTTTTAAACATTTAATTTAAAATCAATCTGCAGTTCATTTCTAAAGGATCACTTGGGTTTGGCTTTTCCTCAGAATATGTTTACTGTTTCTTACACTACAGTAAACACACTATTTTTCTGTACCTCCAAGTTAATAGATTTGTAAACCAAAAGGGATTATATTTTTTTTCAACCAGAATATTAAAAATTGTTGAGCTGTGATTGAAGTTGGCTACCAGAATCAGATTAATAAATGGGAAAAAAATCCAATTTGTATCCTTGATATGCAGGCATATTTTTCTAGTGGGCTGTTAGCATGACTTCAGACGTGGGAATACAACTGCACCTGCAGAAATGTGCTTGGTTTGGAAATATTTCTGTTAATGTGTTTTTATGAAAACATTGCTGTTTCTTTCCTAGGAAAGGTTACCGGACTGATGCCACTGTCTCTGTATTTCTTGGGTTTCTCCTTTTCCTGATTCCAGCAAAAAAGCCATGTTTTGGAAAAAGAAAAGGTGAGGAGAATGCAGTGAGAAAGAGAGCTGGTACATTTTTCAATGTCTAACAATTTTTCTTTTGTCTGTAGAAAGTTCCAAGAAGATACCTTTATGTTGGTAAGTCAAGGTGCACTCTCTCCTCTGATACCAGCCCTTCCTACATCAGACCCCCTTTTCCTTTGCTGTAATTCATATGGTCTCATTCAGAGGATGACAAACAGGCCTTGAATCTGAGACTGCCACCTCTTCAGTGCTAGCAGAGTTATTAGACTTTAGGACTGAGGACTGAGCTTTAGGAAAGGTTTAAATGGAGTTCCATATTAAAAAAAACTATAATGCAAAATCAGCTCAAGATAAACTCTATTAAAAAAAAGAGTCATCACTTATACAGTGGAAATCACTGTAATGTTTGAAGATAAACATAAAAGAGGTCACAAAGTGCCAGACAATGTTCCAATTTTGTGCAATGCTTCTCTCACAGTCTTCTTGATAATGAGATTATTTCACATTTGAGTTTGGGTATCACTCAGTGGTTTGATCCGTTTGCTGCACCAGTCTTTCAGCAGTGCTGTATGAAAGTAGAATTTTCTGCACAGTCTTATGTAGAGATTATAAATGTATATAGACATATATTTTTATACTGTCGTGTACTATACAGGTTTTAGGAAAATATTACACTCTCTAACTCCTCCTTCAAGAAAATACTCAGGCACTAAAAAAACCTAATATACTCAGATAAAACCTAGGGGCCTAAATGCACTTTATCAAGCACCATGGCTTCCTTCATAGCCCTTCTTTGATAATATAATTCCATCATAACACCATCTCTGTGGTCTACAGATATCTGCACATGCATATCACAACACAGCTCCCAGTCCCTCAAAAAGCTGCAACATGAAAACACAGGGGTTTACAACTGTTTACACCAACAGAGCAGCCAAGGGAAACTCAGGATGTTTGGAATTAATACACTGCATTTTCTGAGGCCAGGCTATCAAGGGAAACAGGCTATGCACTGCCTCTTTGCCTCTCTCTCAGGCAGTCCCATGCATATTCCATCATTTCTATTCTTGTGAAAAATGTGAAGATCTTTGCAAAAAGGGCAGTATAACACTGATCACACTCTTTATTTGATATAGGGGATGGTGAAAAGTCAACAGACATTAACACACTGGAGCCCATCATTACCTGGAAGGACTTCCAGAAGACCATGCCCTGGGAGATTGTAGTGTTGGTTGGAGGAGGTTATGCCTTAGCAGCTGGATGCAAGGTACTGATGTAGATTTTTCTTTATCCTCCTTCCTAAACATATTATCAACCTGCTCTTTTATTCCTTTGTATGCTCCCCAATTTGGATTTATGATGTGGATACTTACAAGTTTGTACATAATGCAGTAGGCAGCACTCCCTGCACTCAATATATGTCTTTCTTGCTATTTCTTAAACACTGCACTGAAATAGAGTTTACTGGGCAAAAGGAAATGCAGAAAGCATTGGCCTAAACTTTGTTTATTTGCTGGTGGGATTCTCTGATGTAAACTGCCACAGAAAGAAGAATCTGTTTTACAAACATACCAAGAATTTAGTAATTCTTGTGCTTCTGTCCTTTCCCCAGACCTCTGGCCTCTCTACATGGATTGGACGTCAAATGCTCTCCCTGAGCAGCCTTCCCTACTGGGCTGTAACTCTGCTGGCTTGCATTTTGGTGTCCATGGTAACAGAATTTGTTAGTAATCCAGCAACCATAACCATCTTTCTGCCTATTTTATGCAGCATGGTGAGTTAAAATAGTGACATTTTTAGTCTGTTGTTTCCTCACAGGCTTGTGGGAATTTTTCAGGATGTCAGGGTCTTGGCACTCTGTTCACATGAAAGCCAGCCTCAGCTCCCACGCTACTGTTCTGTAGTCTTGGAACTAGGAAAAATAATATGATTGGGTAGCCAAAACCATATTTTAGCATCAAGGAGTTTATAATACTTCTCAGACAAAGTGCACTGAGGAATTCATATGCCAGGCACAAGAAAAGGTGACTATGGAATAAACAAGTTAGGTGAACTTCACATAAAGCTTGAGATGCTTTTGTCAATGTTATTTTAAATGTGTTGTTCATTACTTAGTAGTCACCTGCTCCCTACTTGTGAGAAAAGACTGGAGTGCTGAATTTTATTTCAGATTTAGAAGTGTTCAAGAGGTTGATATGGTAAGCATACTGTCTTCCACCACGGAAAGCAGAGATGTTTGTAAGGGGCAGAAAAAAGTCATGATGCTATTGACAAAGGTAGAAGAAAGAGAGAGTAATTTAATTTTATATTGGAATAGCAGTTAGAGAAAATTTCCTTTTTCTTTTTTTAATGTAATGTGAAACTTTTCTGTCCAAGAATGGAGGTTATTAATCATCTTTCCCTATTATAACTATTTTATGGGATTGTCCCAAAGCATGTTATGTGAACAGTTCTGAGTTAATATTAAGATGTGGTCAGATCAAAACATGTAATTGTGTTTCTGTGCATTAGGAGTTCAGATTTGCTTCTGCTCCATGCAGAGATTCTCCTGAAAAAAATATTTAGAGCAGTAATGTACTTGTAGCATGAGCTGCCATCTTAAGGTAGACTCTCTTTTCAGATTGCAAAAGTAACCTGGAGACACTTCCCTCCCCAAAACGATTGTAGCCTTGTTTATCCTTCCCTTTCCCTCGCATATAAAACTGGGCCAAAGCAAACTGAAAATGGAAAATTTTATCACCACTGAAAACTGCATCCTTTAGCCCACTGTAAAGAATATTCCATCATCTCTGCCTTCTCACCATGCAAGTTTAGACCATGAACAGCTGGTTCTCTTAACCACTATTCAGCAGGACATCACATAATGGTCTCAGCATATTCAGCAACTGGAAGAAGCAAGTTCTTTGTGTTAACCTGTTGTGACTTCTTGTGGATGAAGACTGAAGCAGCAGTGTTAAGGTCCAGAAGACACAATACAGAACGACACAGAGAACAAGTGGGAGAAAGAGCAGAGGTGCCCTATCAGTAGCAAACTCCACCCTCCTTCAGCATGAAATGTCTCAAGAGAGATGCCTGGAGCATGACCAGCTCAAAATTATGGCATTGCTCTTAAAAAACCCAACCAACCAACCAACCAACCAAAACTACTTCCATGCTTATGTTTACAAATTAGGCAGGTGGGATTCCCAGCAAACAGAGAGGGTCCTGACATTTATTGGTTAGGTGAAACACCTAATATATATCAAATTCATACAAATTGTCAGCCGTGACATTTATTGGTTAGGTGAAACACCTCTCTCCCTCTGTTCTTCCAGTCAGAAACCCTGCTTATCAACCCTTTATACACCCTGATTCCTGTCACCATGTGCATCTCATTTGCGGTGATGCTGCCCGTGGGTAACCCTCCAAATGCCATCGTCTTCAGTTATGGGCACTGCCAGATCAAAGATATGGTGAGTCTTGGCACTGGGTATATCCTCCCATGGTTCACACAACTCCAACACCTAGTCCCACATCCAGCAGCCAATAATAATAATAATAATGATTGCGTTGGTGCAATAATAATAACTATATTGCTGCTAATATTAAGTAGTGATGTCTGCACTGCTCTTACACAAGAGAGCTGTCAGGTTAAGAACAACCACAGATCTGCTGTAGGATGCACACATTTATTCTCTGTATTTTTTTATGAATGTAATGGTCTAAAGAGCTTTAGGAGAACACAATCCTTTGCACTGACCTACTAAGACAAGCACAAGAGAGCATAAGAAATTAGATTTATCTCATAGCTCTACAGCAAGTCGTGTATCACCCTGCTGTGTGTGGTTTATCTCCGCATTCTGATTATCTGATTGAGAAGTCCAAGTGACAAACTGAGCAGTTCCCAATGAACTGCATCAGTCTCTACCATCCTTCCTGAATACTCTAACGTATACCCTGACACATAAGCTCTCATTTATGCTTTTTATTTTTGCTCTAGAAATCACTATACATAAATTATCACACTATATAGGAGTCAGTATAGATCCTACTGTTTGTTTGGGTTTTTTTTCCCCTATGTTAACTATGTTTTTGCTTGAGTTGCTGTGATGCATTTTGCTTTTGCAGGTGAAAGCTGGCCTGGGTGTAAATCTGATTGGCCTGGCTGTTGTCATGGTGGCCATCAACACGTGGGGAATTAGGCTCTTCCAGCTGAACACCTTTCCAGAATGGGCAGCAGTCAGCAACATCACAAGCCAAACGTAATCTTCAATGAAAAAAAGAGCAAAAGTGCAAGACCAAAGCAATTTGGGACAAAATATTGAACCTACATTTCACATCTGAAAGGAAGAAGGAAACTTGTGTATACACAGAACCAGGATCCATTGTAAAACGATGAAGAAAATCCACTGGGAGGATTTAACAGCTTTTCAGTCCTGAAAATCAGTGTGAGTTAAAAGGAGAGATTAGCTTTGCTCTACTGTTGCTTTCTCTGGGATACCATAACTCAGAAAAAATCCGCTCCTCCAAATTATGTGCCTATAGCTTTTTCTTGCCTTAGAGCAGTTATGTAGGACTTGTATGCAGGACTCCAGTGGCAGAAGACAAGTACACATACACTGGTGTACTCAGCAGTAGCAGATTCAGTCCTACTATTGACTTCTACACTGAATGTAGGGTGAGCCTGAATGCCAAATCCAGAGGACTTTTATAAGCCTACTTCTTTTGAAGGCAAATTCTTCTTTTTTTGAGATGACTCCACTGTTTTGCAAAAACCACTTTTACACCTAACTCACATGAACTGGACAGAAATCCAGCTACCAGCTACCAGCTACAGCACCTGAAAGGGATAATAGAAACCTCCAGAGAGGAAGGAGAAATCTCCTTGGAAGGAGAATATGTGGTTTTTTTTCACCCAGCACTAGTATAAATTTCCAATATTGCAGTACTTGCAGTCTTGGCTTTGGAAGGAAGAGTTCCAGGAACAGAAAGTTTTGTTCAAGACCTTCTTTATCATTACTGCAGTGGGAGTTCTTTCAGCAGGGGAAGCTGTGACCAGCAAAACCTCACCAGGCCAACACCCCCTATCACTCTCTTGTCTCTTTGGCTGCTGCTTAGTTATGCACTTATGATTCCCCTGACAGAGAGAGTCTCATCCCTGATGGCACTCAGTGCTGCTCCATGAGTAAGAAGGGAGAGGGCTGAAGTGGAGTGGTGCTGGTGTATCTCCCCATCCTGTGCATTCACTTGAACGTCACACCCCCTGCTCTCTAGCAGCCCAGAGGGCAGGAACTTCAAATGTAGGAAACTGTGGCATAGAGTAAATAACTACCAAGCCAAAAGGCCAATCTCTTTATCTCTCATCAACAAAGTGAATGCCCTGCTTTCCTCACTGGATCCCTGTGACACTCTTTAACTCTTCTCATGTATTATGTCCAGTTTTTAATAATTTCTTTAATGTCAATACATTTAAGCTGTATATTAGAATGATTGAATCTCATGTAATCACACATACACTTTAATGAATTTTTATGCTTTTTTCACTTTTAATCTAGGTTCTCTAGTTGATAGTGTGAATGTCTATTCTGCAAAAATAAAATGTCAGTAAAATAAATTATTCACTACTGCACATTCTGGTGCTCCTTGAGAATACAAATTGGATATATTTCACCCATAACCCACCAAACCCTCAGAGAAGCAGTGTTGAGACAGCAGGAGGTTTTGGTTTACTGCTTCTGTCAAAACAGAGGATCCCACAGACTCATCTTGGAAATAAACAGGTACAATAAAAGGTCTTAGGCTGGCAGAGGGGAGAAATACGGGAAAAAAAAACGAAAAGCTTGTCTTAGCCCTCGTTCCAAAAGCATGAAGCGACATCCTTTAGCAAAACAATCACTATTCCTGGTAGTTCCTGTAAATTTCATTTTGAATAACAAAGTGTTTCTGTGCATCAGTCACTTAAAGCATCCCCATGACCCCCCATGCATAAAACAACACCTCGGCCTCACTTTCTCAACTCTTCTCCCATCTCACTGGTTCCTGTGTTCCCCGCACCGTGAGCCTGCTGCCCTGCTGCACTCCAGCACACAGAGCTGACGGCAGCCTCTGCCATGCAGATCCTGCACACCCTTTCTGCTCCCCTGCCTGCGTGTTTCCCTGCTCCCCGGCTGCTCTGAACATGGGCCCCAGAATGGTGCTCAGAGCAGAGGCACTCCCCTGACACGAGATCCATCCTGAAGCCCCAGGAGCAGGAGAGGAAGGGGCTGCAATGTCTGTTCCCCAAGACAGGCAACTTCCTCCAGGACAAGCACTACAGCGGGTGGGCGCGTCTGCAATACCAACAGTTTTGTCCCTACACACAGCAAGCAGAACATCTCTTTGATCACAGTGCCTAAAGTTACTTTTGACCATTCCCCCTCCACCAAGAAACTCTTTCTGGCTTGCTTTCTTCCCAGGGCTTTAGCTTCTCTGCACCTTTTACTTGCACTCATCTTCTGATCCTTTCATGCTTCATCCACCAGCATCTTCCATTGCTTTGCTGCTCAGCAACAAATCACTCTCTGCCCTCCTAATACTGATTTCTCAGCTCTGCTCAGCCCCCATCACTCCTTGCTGTCCCAGAGATTTCCCAGGGGATATGAACACGGGATATTCTCATTTGTGAGAGACGAGCAGCTGGCATTCCAGCCAGCCTTAGGGAGACCTGGGATCACTCACAAACCAAACATGGTGTCCAGCAATGCTCTTCAGTAAGAACAGCAATAGCAGTAGGTAAATGAAACGGCTTGGTGCTATTGCACATCTCAAACAGTATTTTACAAACATTTCCAGGAGGCTCTGGCATAGTTTGTGTCTCCCAAGATTGGAGCAGAGGCATTTGGAGTGGGCTCAGGCAAGGACTTTCCCCAACAGACTGTTTCTCCTGTGTCGGTGCTCTTGGCACACTTCCAGATTCACAGCTGCTGGCACTTGTCACTGCCATGTCCCACCAGGTAGATGCAGGAAGGCAGTGTGCTGTCCTGCCCTTTTTTCCATGTCAGATCTGTCAGTGCATGCACCACCACCCTCTTCATTGTTGCTTTGTAGTAGTAGTAGTAGTAGCAGTAGTATTAATGGCAAGTGGACAGAGAAGTCAGAAATTTTCACTCATAAGATATAGTGTACTGTCACTCAACTTCAAATTTGTCTCTGCCAACAACCAAGGCAGAAGTATTTTCTTCAGAGGGCAAATAAGCCAGATTTCAAATTAAGTGATTTCAAGGTGTTCAAGATTCAGCACATACACCAAGCCTTAAAAATCTTTCTTTCAGCTCAGTATTTATCCAAAGAGTAGAACTGCATTAACTAACAGAAGTATAATATTTTATCTTACGTTTTTATATTGTCTTTTACTAGAAACCTATTAAGGCTTCATATATATACTTTCTTAATATACCTGATTTAAAACCTGAACAATGTAACTGAAGCAAATTGAGGTGATTTATATTGAGCAATTACTCATTCTATAACTGATAATGTTTTATTTCTCAGGGAAAAAAAAACAGAGCATGATAGCTGTACTTAATACTTGTACATGGCTGTTCAATTCTCTCTTGTTTGCAGAAAATTTGAATAATAGAATTTAAAACAGGACCTTTTATATCTTTTTTTCATATGTAGATTGGTATCTTACTCATTAAATTGCATCTTTGGGCCCAAAAAGTGCAGTGGTCAGAGAAAGGTTCTAATCTGTGGAATTATTCTGTTGCAGAATCCATGTTAGCACACAGAAAACAAAAAGTGTGTTCCACTCCAGCATTTGGGCTCACAGCACAGGAAAGTTACTGTGTAGTTATGGTTTGAGTCAGTGATTTACAGGATTAGGGTATTCATATTTTTTCCATGTGCATTAAAGACGAAATCCAGAATAGACTTTGGCAGGAGAACCTATTTTTGAGGGCAACATATGAAATTTATTTTTCAGAAAGTACAACTTATTATCTGTGAATAATGTATGTTTCAGGTGAAAAAACAAAAACCTGCAGAGTTATTTTATCTCAGTACAAGTTCAATAAAAATTACCTTGGTTTAGGACTTTGTAAAGTAAGTGTTAACATGTACCACTAAGAAGTCTAACAAACAAAACTACATCTCTCTTTTTTGTCCTTTTGAGGCAAAAAGAAAAGAACTGTACAGGAGCCTTTCCTCTGGATTTTAGCAGCTACTTGCACACAGATATCCACCTAATGTCCAAAATAATTCTGCATCCCATACAGAATATTGATATCGATTTTTAGATTTGAATATCAATGCACAATCTTGTTTCTGCAAACACAGATATAATCCAGGCTTATTAACACATTAATTCCAAAAATTCCAATTTCTTACTTTGCAATGTTTTTGTTTCACCAGGGATGGAGCACACATCATGAGGCAGTGGGCTGTCGTTCTGGGATGTAAAACCACTGACCATTCATGTTAGTGAAGTTCTGTGAAGTGCATCCACCAACTTTATTTGGGTTCTGGTGCCCAGTAAGCTAATAATTAGCTTTGCTCTCTGGTTTTTTGTTTATTTTGGTTATTAAACCTTGACTGTTTAATGGCAGAAGAGCCTTAGGGCAGCATTTTCCAACACAGGATCATACTCTCAACCTACAGTACACATTTTGGAAGTCTCATTCTCAGTAGCTCAAATATTCCTTTCCTCCCATTTTGCCTTGAACCTTCAGCTCCAGAATATGTCTCAAAAGAAACAATACATGAACACAACTGTTTTCAGCAAAAGAAAGAAGCCTGCATATTTTAGCTGGCAATTTTACCTATCCACATAGGCATTTGAAATGGGCAGATATTCACAGAGCCCATGTTAAGTGGGAAACTTACTCCTAGGTAACTTCATGGAGCATCCATCTTTTGTGCCCTGCTATGACACCAGTGCATCCAAAGCATTCTGAGCCACAAGATGCAAGACCTGCATCAAGCAGTCATTATCTGTGTTTACCTTCAGTCGTCTGAAAGGTAAGGCTAAATTTTAGTATCACCTAGGATAACCTCAGGCTAGGGAAAATGTGTTATACAGTAGCTGCAAAGTCCACATCAGCTGTGTTATGTTATCCAGATTTACAGCTTACTAGGTGATAGGAAAAAATCCAGCCTAAGCTGAAATGGAAAGTGCTGCAAACAGTGTGAAACACCTCAGGAATCCTGTATTTAATATTAATGAGCATATATTGTTTCCACAGCATTACAGCTGCAGCTTTTCACTTACTAATATGATAGGGAAAAAAGAAGAATTTTAACATCTCCTTGGAATGCTTAGCTGAAAGAGTCAGCTTCAAAAACACTTTTAGAGTAACTGGCCTGTTTGGCAACAAACACAGAGGTTCTGAACATTATTTCACCTCTCATCCCCATGTAAAGACAGGGAAGAACAAAAAAGTATGTTTAAACAAAGAAATAATCCAATTCTAAAAACTAATGTAATCCTACATGGCAAGTAAAGAAAAATGAATGGGTTAGAGACAGTATTTCTCAATGCTCAAGAATAGGAAAGGGAAGGGAGGGAGAGGAAGTTGGGGGAAACAAGTTCATCATGTTTATGAAAACACCAAAACAGCTGTGCAGCGCTATCACTCTATGAAAACATTTCTGTGCATGGAATAAAATTCCTTCAGTCAGGTCTGAAGTGAGTGAAAGGTAATGGAAATCTCTCTCAAGAAGCAGAGCATACCGTACTAACTGAGCAAAAGCTGAACATAATTGTACTTTAGTAGGGAACTCCCTTCACCAAGCACATTCTGGGTATCTTCCACACATGCTGCTACTACAGGGTTTCTGATAGCTGGGGTCAGGTGGTACAACCATTTCTCCCTGTTGGACTTTCTTGGAGTGTCTACTGTAGAGAAAATGGGTTGCATCACTACTCAGGTTGTCTGACTTGAGTTGGCTTTTAAATTTGACAAACAACCCTTTGCAAAGACTGAAAGCTTTTATGTCAGCTACACATTTCAGGGCAGAGGTGAAAGGAAGGATTTCAAATTACAGGTGAAATATTCCTTATATATATTTATATTGCCTAAGGAGAATCTTTGCATGAGGAATACATTCCTCTGTTTCAGGAATGCATTGTGGAAGAACTCTGTCACTACCAGACTTGGGCAAAGGATGCAAGTGTTTGGTGCATGGTACTCTGTAAATGTGTCTTTACTGATCCACTGAGAATTCCTGAACTAGGAGTCCACTCAGATATATCCAAATTAAAGGCTTTGGGGTACAGGGTGAAAATTACAATGGGTACATAGAGAGTTCTGTACTTTAAAGCTTTGGTGCTATGTTTATATCAAACAGCACATTTCATTGACAAAGCAAGACAATTAGTGCCCAGAGCTTGGGTTCTTTTCCTTCTCAGTGTCCCTAGACCTGTCTAATGGACTAAACACCTATTAGAGATCAAAGCACATCTTCTGATTTAGTCTCTTCTGAGAGGAATACAGATCATGTGCTCTACAGTTTTCCTATGATGAGAATGAAAACATAGTAAAAGGACAAACCACTTTGATGGCACAATCCTCATCCTAATTAAAACATTAATGGAGAAGCACTCTAGGTATGCTTTAATCTAGAGCCTGAACAGATGGAGTTCATTCTCTGTGCTTGTCTGTAGCAGTCCATCACCAGGCATTCTCAATAAAAGCAAGAATATCTTCCTGGCACTTCTCTTTGTTCTTCACATCCTGCAAAAGACTGTCAAGGGGACTCTGTCATTTAAGCCATGTTACAGTTGACAGAACTCTATTTTAAGGGAAAAAATATTTGAGAGATTCTTGAATTAATAAAATTTACATCTATTCAAGTCATTGCAACTTTTTTTCAGAATTTACAACAGGAATTTTGCAGAATTATGGTTTCAAGCAGGAGACGAGTTCTACAATAGGATGTGTGTTTTCTCACACACCAGTGGTTTTAATGGCTGCTTGTTTTGCTTTGCTTGTGTCACGGCTTAAGGACAGTGAAGTACCACTGCTCACAACAAATGACAAGAAACTCTGAAAGTTACTTCTTGATGCATTTAATTTCTTTTGTGCTGTTCTAAGAGCTAGGGTATTATCAAGTGTGAGGTACACATTGTAACAGGACCAAAAGCACTCCAGATGGATCGGTAACAAACAGGTTACAAAATATTAGGAAAAGAAATACTGAAAAATACAAATTATATCATCCAGTCAAGCATCCGTTGCAAATCCAAATTCTGAAACCCTTGAGAATCAGTCCTAGGAAAAGTTCACAGCCACCCTTTCAAAAGAAGGATATTCCAGTTCTAGGAGACTAAGAGTGGAGGAATCTCCCATGCCAACCCTCTACTTTGCTGCCTGAAAGGTAAATTGCATCCTTGGTGCACACACAGAGTTGACCTGGGGAACACTGCTCTTTCAGGACTTGTCGTTAGGAGGTTTCTTCTTGGCTTCCACATCCTTCTTGAAATCTTCCAGCTTCTTTGCAATGTTAGGAATCTTTAAAGACAAAAAACAAAACAGTCAAACCCCACACAACAAAAAATCCTGGTCTACGTGAGTTTCATCCGGAAAGACAATACCATACACACGGCAAGAAATTCTATAAAGTTTAAACTGGTTTTTAAAATCTGTTACCTTGCACAAAGATTAAATCTAAGCAGTAACAAGCAAACAGCAGATGAGAGCACCTCACATGAGGCTTCAGGAAATACTTAGATTATTAAGGCTGTAAGTCAGGGGTGATGGGAACAGGTGGAAGGAAAAAAGATCACTTTACAGGAAATTTAGCATGACCAGTCTGGCTTCCTGACTGAAAGAAGACAAACTGCCAAGAATAAGCTGATTTAAACACTGATGCACAGGCTTTCAAAGGGGAAATTAGATTGCACTATACTGGTCATAACCCAAGAGAAAAGAGATGTTCAAGAGCATCAAATATGTTCTCAAGAAATTGATTAAGAAATGTTTCTCCTGGTTCATCTTGTGGGAAACAAAAGTCCTCACTGGGGAATTCTACTGCATTGCAAATTGGCACCCTTTTGCAGTTTCACACTTGAATAAAAATTCAATTTACTGCTTGTGAGCTTCAAAACTTCAGCTTTCTCTTACAAATAAAAGAATTTTGATAAAATAATCCAACAGTAAATTTTGATAACTTGAAAGGGAAAAAAAGCTGACACTCTTAATAGCAAAGAAAAGATTATGACTAGCTAAAACTGGGAAGTGATAATGTACGATTTTACAAGCTAACTGATTAAAACTAAATTAAAGCAAATTTTCCACCCTTAGCTGTGGAAAAAAAAAAAAAAAAAATCCTGGGTTTTTACTTCATATGAAACCTGACCACAGAGCAGAAGTTAATCCAAACAGAATGCAGTTCTCTTGTTCAATGGTCTGAGGCTCACAGAACTGGTAACATACGCTCCTCTTACCCTCCTTTTCAGAATTAAGCTCTGTTTGAGCAAATGAAATTAAGAACCCAGCCTGTAATACACCTGACACTTAAACTGAACCAGGAGAACTCCACTACTGCCAGCAGAACCCTCCATGTACTTATTATTAAGCACATTGTGTGTACAGCTGCAGAATTAGGACCTCATTATGACAAGCTTATATTAAATGTCATCTCAAACCAATCACCTTCAACGCCAGCAATAAAATTTCCATGTTCATCCTGCAAGTCAGTGTTGCATTTCCAGGGAACCACTTCCAGCAAATCAAAAGCCTGAGTCCCCCTCTTGTGGCAATACTTTATCAGTGCTGCCAGAGAAGCACCACACAATGCTTGTGATACATATTGATACATCCAAATATATTCTTATGACTACATTTTTGTAACACTGTAAAAGATGTATTGGACAGAAACACCAGCCTTTCATTAGTCCTTTTACTGGACTGACTGACAGGAAAAAATCACCAAAGTTTGTGCATTAACAAACAGTAAAATGTAAGTTTTTTTTTTAAGCAAGATGACTTCAATACTGAAGATGAGATGAAAGCAAAATATGTCACCAAAGCCTCAACAACTTTGTTTGTTTCTTTATTAAGGCTAATAGAGATTGTATAAGAATTTTAAAAGATTTATATGTTAAATGTTATTAACTCTTCTAGCCAGTGAGTAAAGTGGCACTGCTCTTACAGGGGATTCTGCTGACTCAGCAGAAATAAAAAGCATGTTTTGAAGGCTCAGCTTGAAATCTTTTTCCTCTGCCCTCTCACATTGAAAACTGTTAACTGAGAACTGAAAAAAGAAAGTTCTCTTTCTCTTCTCACTGTGAGAAAAGAAGGAAAGAAAGATTTCATGTCAATAAACTTTTTTTTTATTGCATGTCAATAAACTCAGTCAATAAAGACTGAGGCTTTCATAACTGTTATTGTGAAGCTGGGATGAGAAATAGGCCTCATTTATTTATTATATAAAAGTAGGAGAAAGCATCGCATTTACAAAAAAAGCTGGCAAAATTTATTTTAATTAGGGCTCCAGAAGAAAGACATTTCACATGCTCTGAGGATTTTTATTAACAGTCATACTGACTGGAGAACACTGTAAGAAGAAGGCTATCCGAGACAGGAAACCAATATTTAGTGCTGGTAAAATCCATGAGCAATTGATGAACCTTTTCTGTTTCTCCTGTCTTTGCCTGTAGATGGCTGGGCTCTAGGACTGAACAGAAGTTAGGCCTTAAGCACTACACTACCACAGAGAAGATGATGTTTTGGTTACAATTTTTTTTTTTTGCAATTAAGACTGGAAAAGTCCTATAAGATGACAGAGTCCAACGTTTGAACAATCACCACTTTGTTAGCTAGACCAGAGCATTAAGTGCCATGTCCACTTGGACACCTCCAGGGATGGTGACTCCATCACTTCCCTGTGCAGCCCATTCCAATGGCTGACCACTCTTTCCATGAGGTAATTCCTCCTGAAGAAGTCTGAGTTCTCCTGTAACTAAAGTCAGCATGATCTGCATTCTGTTTAAATAATATAAACCATCAAAATAAAGACTGATTCAATTCTAATTGAGGGAAAACAGCTGTAGATTTTCAGTTCAGGACAGGTTTACCTCTGAGAATACCAGGATACTCACATCATAGTTCTGAGCCAGATACATCCCAACCACATTGCCAAGAGTAAAACCAAGCTAAAAAGGAAGAAAGGGAGAAGAGTTAACATCCTTCCATCAAAAGCTTATTGGCTAAAATAAAGAAAAAGGGATATTGCAAGTTATTTAATGAGTTTCAACTCCACTCCTACTTAATTTCTCATCTTTCATCCAGAGAGGTGCAATTTTCCCCATCCTCCTCACCAGAAACACCTTGCCATCATTTCCAAAATACCACAGAGTTTTGTCATTCAATCCACATCCCCAAGACTATTTGGATCAAGCTGTGCTCATCCTTGTAAGGTTCTCTACACACCCACAAAGGCAGCAACTCCTAGAAAAATGGGGGAGATAGCAGCAGGGACCAACATATCACAGAGCTCTTGGTCCATGCTGGGAAAGCCTAAAGCAACACCCCACTAGAACAGTGTTCAGTGTTGGAAAGGGATATACATGCCTGAGTATGAAGTAAAAAAACCAGCTTCACAACATGAACTTAAACTGATGTAAACCTGCTGCTTCTCTTCTGTAGCAACAGCTGGGCATCTTCCAGACAAACCCTTCTGACCCCAAGAGATTAGTTCTCAGCCAAATCCACTCTGATCTAGGGGCTTCTCCAAGGCAGTACAGTTGGTTGGAAGCTGGGCACAACCTCTTCTGACAACTGTGCAAACTTATAGTTGATGGAGTGCATAAAAATGCACTCTAGAAGTACAGCAAGAGCAAAACACAAGCACAGTTTCTGGCCCAGCCCCTGTTTGCCAGCTGAGGAAAATCCTCAAGCATAAGAACACTTCTGCAGTGAAAGAAATTCCTCTCTTCAAAGACAGGTGATGAGATTTTCATTCAGCAACTGCTCAGTATCCTACATGTTATTTTTGTTGTTACATTCAAAATAAGTCTGCCCTATACCATGAAAGCTCATTTAACTATTTTGAAAGGGGACACTACTAATATTGTGCTTTCATTAATTGTTAGTAGACAAATCACTCTTTGTAACAGCTGAGGCCAGTTATATTTAAGAAAATTGTTACTGCTCACGGTCATTGCTGTGAAAATAAGACTATTTTAAGAAAAAATAAAGCCACTGTCCACAAAACAACTTTGCCATCACTGACTGACCAGACATCTTTTCCAAGCCCAAAGCAGCACAGAGCACAGCTCATCTTTTCATAAGCAGCACTGGTGAAAATCTATCTGTAGAAAACTAAAATTGGCTGAGAGCTGTCAAATGAACTCTGACTGCACGTTACTTCAGTATTTTCTTAAACACATTTTTGGTCTTATTCCTTGTTTATAACTACTTTTTTAAGCTCAGCTTTAACAACTGAAGAAGAATTATTCTTGTGTGTACTGTCTTGGTTATCATATGCTCTTGTAGTTTCAATTACCAGCTAAGTAGGTACTCTGGGAGATACTAACAAATAGTGCACTGATGAAAACCAGACCTGTGATTCCTCTTAATTCAGAGTATCACTCTAGCAGAGAATTTCCTGTATCTTTAGCAGTGTCTGGGAAGCCATCTGAAAACACAAACCAGATCCTTGTTTATTAGCAGTGTACTAGAACCTCTCCAGTATATGTCATATTCTGTTGTGAGATAACCCTTACTCAGTAGAGATGGTACTGAGATCAGTACTCCCTTAAAGTGTACTCCTTTATTGGAAAGTCCAGCACTGCATCCATCCAGTTACATCTATTTTTAGAGCTGACAAATTGAGCAGTGGGGAAAAAAAATCACTATTTAAGACTTCAATTATATGGAAAGCGGAACACATAGCCAGTGAAAATGTGCATATTCACTAAAAACAATAGGACTGATGAGGGTTCAGGGTCTTCCAATTTCCACCCAGCATTTCAAGAGGCATTGTAAACAAATGGCTTATTTAAAGCTTAACTCTGGACTGCAAAAACACAAGGTTTGTGAGATTATTCCTTTATCTCTCTGCTACAGCCCTAACCAGGCAGAGCAAAAGTCAAACATCCAATCTACACCCAAGCAGGGAAGAAACCCAGAATTAGTATAACTTTTGTGTGACACACACTAATGAGAAGTTGTAATTATAAAGTATTTTTATCTAGAAAAAAAAAAAAAAACAACAAAAAAAAATAAGAAGAAACAAGGGGAGCTGAAA